>JANTPZ010143111.1:0-13154 GCA_025593235.1 Vachellia pachyceras
CTTTTGGGCATCTGTAAATTTTTCTGATATTTTGGTCAACTGGTTGACTTTTTGACTTTGACTTTGACTTTTCTTTTGTCAAATGACCAAAATACCCCTTAACTTTCTCATAATTACCATTTTGCCCTTACTTTCTCTACTTTTCCAAAAATTACTATTTTGCCCTTACTTTTGATACTAAAAGACCTTTATATCCTTGATCTTTTATTATATGACGTATGGGTCCCTTTCCTTAAGGTTCTCCCATCCTCATATCACTCTGGGCAATTTTCCTTAATTCTAGAATTCCTACGAAACTCCGTGTACTAAACCAAGTCTATCCTTTCGACTTGCTGCCTATAATCTTTCTTTCTATACTATTTACCTCTGATTTCTCTTTTCATTCCTAGCTATCGGATTAACATTTCATTTAGCTAGCACAGAAATTTATGGATATTACAAAATTCAATTTTGATCACGGCGCAGCACACCTGAGAGGAATTTCTCTGTGAAATTGAGCGTACGTCGCGGTGAAAATGCGAATTTTATGCAGAATGCAGCAGAAACAGGTGTATACTACTATGCGATCCTAAAATATTCACAGGCTAATGCTATGCTATGAACAAAGATGCAAAACTATCAAACATAAAACACAATCCAACAACTAATGGCACTTCGCTTCCCCAGCAACGGCGCCAAATTCTTGATCCGCACTAAGCCACAAAATGTAAACTCAGATCGTCGGTTATCCTTGAAACTGGATCGAGAATATTAATTTTGATTTCCAAGGATTGTATATTGACAACCCCAGGGTCGTTCTCACCGGAAGCGGATTGCGTACCAATAGTCCTTAGCTTGTGATTATGTTCATGATGCAAATGCAAATGGTTTATCAATTCAAGATAAGTTATGTTCCTAATGCAACCACAAAATTCAAAACTTATTTTTGGTATTTTCAAGTGGTAAAGAAAAGTAAGGCAGATTTGGATTAAAAGGGATTGCTATGGTGGATTCCTCTTGAAAATGAACTAGGCCATCATAGTTCTCAAAACATTGGGTAGAGTATCGACTTTCGCACTAAGTTTTCAAAATCACAAACCCTAACAATTCGTATGGGTCCAGAGCTTCATACGATGATCTCCTTCTAAATCCCCACACGACTTGTTAGGTCATGAATAACATGCAATGAACTCCATTCCATGAAATCCTTGAAGCATTCTTAGTGTATGTATGGAAATCGCAAAGTGACAAAATCAACTCCATGCATGTTGACTCTAAAACCAAGCACAACTAGGATGATAGAAGCGAACAACAAGACTTCATTGAATAAGCAAAATGAACTCCAATTCACTTTTGTCAATCACAAAACAACTCAATACATAATAATCCAAGTTTGGCTCAACCGAGACCAAGTATTTACATACAAATCACAAAGTCCAACACGGATTCTAAGCAATCCATAATGTAAATACAGATTGAAAGTAAATACTCCCCTTTCGGCACTTATAACTCCAGTTCACTCCATCTTCAAGAGGTTGGAGATGCTCAGCTCCTCATAGATGGTAGAGACAGTAGATTAATGGATGAATGATGAAGGTAATGGATGAAGGTAGGGTTAGGAGAGTGTGTAGATGAGAGAAAAATGAGTGTGTGTGTGTTTCTTCCTTACTTCCTCTGCCTCCTCCCTTTTCTGGTCGAAAATGACCTAATTTAGCATTAGAAACCGTCATGGATTGGATCCATCAAGTGGGTCGGGTTATTTTCCTTCTGAGGCAAAAATTTAGGTTCTGCGCGATATTTGCTGCGGCAAATATCATGGTTTATCACAGCGAACCTCACCCAAGAGTCCTTTGCTTGACTTCTTGAACTTTGGCCGCGGCGAATTTACAATTGTGCCGCGGTGAACTTTTCCAGCACTGCTTCCCTCGGCCTTTTGTAAGGAGTTCTTGAAATGAAATAGCAAATATTGGCCATATCATTTGCTCATGATGCAATTTAGGCATAATAAATCGATATTTAGTGTACAGGTGCCCAAAAATCACATTAATCCAAATCAATAACTCCTAGTCTACATTTAAGCATAAAAAGGTCATGTATGGGCTAAAATTGACTATAAGACTCTGAAATTTCAAGTCGAAAACTAATACAAATAAAGCTCAAGCAGAGATACAAGTCAAAGTCATAGGCACTTGTAAGAGTACAAGGTGCTAGACCGACCCGCTATGAGAAAGCTACATGGACTATGTCATTAGCTTATCTCATATGTAATCACGTCGCAATGCCCTTCGACCTGTGATCATCATGGATTCCTACATGAAAGTTGTGACACCTCTTTTTTATCCCTCTTAGCTTCTATTATGATGAGTTGGAACCAATTAATGGCCTCAAACCTCTTCCATTGTGAAAAGGGACCAAATTGAAAACTTTCATTTTTAAGATAGTTACTATTCACAGTTTTTTCGGGCCAACTTTGAAAATTCATAACTAATTCTAGAAAAATCGAAATTAAGTGGTTCTAACTTCTATTTGAAGCTTACAAATTCCTTTAGGAGGGAACAATACTCATTTGAACAGTAACTAGTCCAACTGGTACAGATTCTTTCGTGAAAATGTACTGTTCATCTGGTAATTTTTCATTTTCCCAGGATTTTCTGTGATTTTTCGTCAAATTTAAACAGTCATAACTTTCCGTATAGAATTACAATTCCAGTGATCTCTGGCTCATTAGAAACCTTGCAATCTGAACTATTTTTCCATAAATGTTCAACTTGTTTGGAGTTTATTTACCCTATTTCCTGATAGGGCAAAGTAGGGCAAATGACCAATTTTACTTCCAGCATCTAGCCAAATCTTTACCCTTCTTAACTTCATAACCTATCATTTTGATATCTAAACCTTTCATAACCATATTAATCCATGTAATTAGATATTCTTAAAGAATATACTAGTTATGATAAGTCCATGATATATACCCAAGTCATATTACACCTTAAACTTGGCTTCATGAATCAACAACTTTCTCCTTACCATTGAGAGTGCTTCCACCTAAAAATGGTTAGTGGGGGAGGGTGAGATTTTTGGAAATCCCTGTAGCAAAACTTTCTAACTCACATTATAAAATTGCATGACAACTTTCAACATAAGTGTGAAGCCATAAAAGTGCAACATGTAACAATGAAATGCATATGGCCATAGCATGCAAAAGCACATATTCACACTTTCAATCATCACAAATTTTCAATACAAGTCATGCATAATTCATACACATTTTCAAAGCAATTAAGCTTAGGGTTAGAAGGTCTTGCTACCTTGTCTCTTTAGCTTTTCCTCAGAATTTAAACCTCTCTTGATGGTCTTTCCCAATAGGTTCTTTGGCTTCTCAATCTCGTAAACATCATTGAATAGCATAATCATAAATTTTCAGTCATCACAAAACAATAAATCTTGCAAAAACGCAATATGACCCTTAATGCTCCTTTAAACACACATTAAGACTTTGAAACTTGCTCTTATGACTTTAAATGCTTCCCAAAACTTTTTCTCACTTATACCCTACACAATTTTTCCTTCTAAACTCAATGGAAGCATCAAAATCATCAAAATCAAACTCCTCCTATCCCATACAGGTCTGGACGAAAATCTGTCCTTGAAAGGAGAAAATGATTTTTCAAACTTTCATCATATGTAACAACATATTTTGGCTCCCAAAACACTTCTCATGGATTATTTACCTCAAAAAAAAAATCTTCCTCATCAAATATAAAATTGGAAGGCATCTCCCCTTAGGGTTTGAGATTCCAAAATTTCATACAAACATCAAACCCAAGCAATATATAAATCAATCTTCTCCTTAACATGGAAGGAGTGTTTTACAACCAATTATTTCCCCTAAATCCCTCTCTTTCTCATTTTTCCTCTCATGAACCCTAACTTTCTAGCCACCAAATGAGAGCCAAAATAAAAAATCTAAACCGATAGAAAGGTAGAAGAAGTTGAGAGGAAGATTTTGATATATAACATAAGGTGTACCTCTTTCTTACCTTGAGATTCCAAGAGCTTTTCTTCCTCTTGCTCCATCCCAAAATGGCCTCCTCTCCTTTCCATTTTTCTGCCCTAAATTCGGCCAAAGTGGTGGAAGAATGGAGGGAAAGGCTATTTATAAAATTTTCTTAAGTTAAGATGGATCGTTGAGATTAAAACTTACTAAGTTTAGATCTAAGGCTTAGATTTAGCCACTTCTTTAGCAAATGCCCACATCTCATTGGCTCTTCAAATGAGTAATAATGGCTGCACATGGCGAGGGAAAAATCTGTTTGGGGTTTGGTTACTCTAACCAAACCAAACTCCCTTTGGTTACTTCTGCCGATTACAACTTTCACTGGTAAAAGTAATTTAATTCCAATAAATATTTTTCTTTTTTTCTGGAGATGTTTCCTTCCTAATTTAATCTCCATAATTCCCTCTTAAATATATTAAAATCATCATCCTCAAATTATCCCTTAATCTGGTCAAATTTGACAGGATTCCTTTATCCTATCTAAAACTCCTGAAAACGAACTATTTTAGAATAAATCATTTTTAGGGCCTTATAATTTTCTTCATTTATCATTGATATTTTAGCCCTTCTCTTTCCCCAAAATACCTTCTAAATGTCCCAAATTAATTCTTGCAATAAATTATATTTTTGGGGATTTTTGGGCCTTTTCCTCATTTTCGAGAAAATCGCCTTAATCGTACTTTAGGCAATAATTTTGTAAAATAATATTAAATTCACTAAATTTTTCTAGACTCTGGTTTTTGGTCTTAGAGAACTCTTGATACCTTAAATAAATATTTTCAATCATCAAACCTTTAAAATTCCATAATTCATCATCCAGACCGAATTTTAACAATCGGTTGAATCTCTGGTAATCAGTGAGTTCTACTCTATCTTTTGGGTATCTGTGGATTTCTCTGATTTTTGGTCAACTATTTGATTTTGACTTTGTCAAATGACCAAAATGCCCTTACACTTTCTCTTAATGACAAAAATGCCCTTTCACAGTCTAGCTTTTCATAAATTCCCATTTTTCCCTTGACCTTTTGGCCCTTGATCTTTTGGTTTCTAATTCATGGGGCAACTTCCCAGGAGGTCATCCATCCAAAAATTTCTCCATGGTGAGCACGCCTAACTTTACTATTCCTACAAGCTTTCATCTACCAGGCCAAATCTGTTTCTACGACTTACAGCGCAACAGCATTAACTTTTTCCGTACTTTCTATCTGTGGCCTCTAACTTGACTTTTGATTACTGGTTTAGCCCTTTTTATCCAATAACCATATTGCCCTTGGTCTTTATACTTAATAAAATTTATGTCCCTAGCTTACATTCTTAGAAATCTCAAAGCCTTAGGACTAATCTGACCAGGGTCTCTTAATTCCACTGACTTCTCCTTTTTCTGTACTTTTATTTCTGGGCCTTGTCTTTTCTTATAACTATCAGTTTGGCCTCTATGTCAGTTTACAGAAAAGGATGGATATTACATTTCTCCCCCCTTAAAATAAATTTCGTCCTCGAAATTTACACATCTGTGTCATTAACTCTAGGCTCTTAACTTTCACCTTTTTTTCTATTTCTCTACATATTTTCTCTGGCGCAAGTCCTTGCCAGAATACTTCTATAATTATCTGTTATAAGATCTTTACTTTAATATAGGAAATAGAAAATTTCTAGCTCTATGACTCATGCTTGGGGGTAAAACCAATCATTAACTATCCTTTCATCTTTATACATCTCCTTGGCTAGGCTTATTTAGCCTTGACGACCGATATAATCTTCATTATTGGAGATATCCTCAAGGATATTTGATCTCCAACCTTAACTCTAACGGTCATCTTTTGTTTTTGGAATGAATTAGTTTTTATTTTATAATATCTCTTCAGCTTTATATTCTAAGACATTCTGTGACTGTCTCAGAATCATACCAACTTCTCTCTTTACTAGAGCTGCTCTATTCTTTATTATCTTACCATCACTTTTGAAAAATAAAATTTCTGAGGCAATCTTACTTATTACCTAAATTTCAATGGTCACTTTATCTAGTCAGCCTCATTCTTTGCTGACCTTTACTATCTGTAATCCTGCTTTTTCTGTACAATTTCTAGGGTTCTCTATCTTTCTTCCTTTCTTAACTCGTACTTATAGCCTCATGTAGACTTTAGGAAGATATAATACTCCTTTGGGTTATCATATTCCTTTTTGAACTTTAGTACTAGGGGACCTTTTAAAATTTCTCACTTCCCTTGGTTCTCTTGTGCTTTTATAATTCAGAGAAACTTTTACTTTACGTTCTAGTTCTCATACTACTTAACTAGCCTTGTGATCAAGTACTCACACTTACACTGGAGGCTTTAAGCTTCGATCTATGAAGCTTCCTGATGTCCTTCACTTCTCAACTTATCTTTCTCTTTAACTGGCCTGATTATCACTTATTCAGGACTTACAGTTTTACTCTTTACTTTCATTACTTTCTTGCCTGGGGAATTGGGAATGGGCTCATCTTAATTGACAGTCAGCTATCTATAGAAATAATCAAGGGTACTCTCTCTATACTTGCTAACTATCATGAGGACACCTTCATATCTTAATCTCAGCCCGTGGTCATTTCATTCTCTTGTTCCAAAGAGCAGCATAACGCTTATGACTCTGAGCCATAAAGGCTCTCTGCTTGCTTTAACTGGGTCTGCAGACCTTAAGAGCTCTATTGCTCTTCTGGAGGCATATCGCCTCTTCTTATCTCTAGAACTTCTGATACTAGAGCCATTTTACTCCTTGGAACTTGTAGACCATCGAGTATAAGTTAAAGTTGAATTGTCTATCCTCAGTGGTAGCTATCTGATAATTCCCTAAGATTAATCATAGAAGTCGAGCTGTCCTCTTAAGCTTTGCTCATTCCTCTTTTCCTTGTGCACTTCACTAGAACATTCTTTTTTCCTTTCATGCTTCTTAACTTATATTTCTCATGCCACATTTCTTTTGGTATACAACTTGACTTCTCAGGCATCTATTCATTCAGTGTCTGTTCTATGCCCACCTGCTATATTTCAGTATTCAACAATCCTTACTACTTCTTTTCTGATCATTACCATGATATTGCAGAGAGAAACTTGCATTATGTTCATCTTATTAATTTATTTATTACCCAACTATTCAAGGGATCCTGCCCTTGACTACTATTAACTTACTTTCTCTCTTTTTATATTAGGAATGGCTTATTCCATATTCCTTACTTTTACTGCTTTCTTTCTCTTGTGGGACAACATGAGAAGCTCACAATAGTTTCCCATTGGAGTTCTATCTGATTCCTGTCTATCAGGAATATGCTTAACCATGTCTATCATGAAGTAGCTTGCCTTGTGCTAGGACAATTAGTCCCACGTATCCCTGTCTATCAATGATTTACCTTTCTTCCTATCTATCAGGAAGTGTCTCGCCTAACTATGTGACTATAATTGTCATATGCCTAACTACGGTGTTAGCATAGGAAAATCACCATCACATACTCTAGAGAGATACTTTTTGGCTAAAGTGTTTTCTGGTATGCATTCTGTTGGGTACTTCCTCTCCTCATCATATCGCAACATACGTTGTCCCAATTAGGGAACCTTTCCTAACTTTCTTATTTATTTAACAGTGGCATTTACTTATGATAACTTACTTTCTCATTTTCATACTTAGCCTGAGAATCACACCCTTTTGCGATGCCTGAAAACATAGTGAAATATCACTGATTTAAGTCTCATTGGCCAAAGCATCTTTTTGCCTTTACTGTTATGGGGTGTGCCATATCACTTCTCTATCAATTTCTCATCCTTATGATGGGCTACTTGACTTTCCCTTTGTAACTCTTAAGATTCCTTAACCAATTCATTCATGGTCATTTCATCTTTACAATTTATTCTCAAAGGAATCTTTCATCATATAAGAATTTAAGCCTTTATACTAGTAGATAATTCACCATGAAGTATCCTCAAACTCCACTGCTAGTACTATGCCTTTATTACTGCTGAAGTTGGGCTATGTTAAGTTGGGAAGTCTATTGTGGTTAATGAAACTGCTGTTGTTGCTATGACTACTGTGTCTATCACAGTCTATCTGGCTTACTCATAATAATCATAATGCCTTTCAGCAGCTCTAGCACTTTTGGTATGGTCTACTTTCTAGTTTTTTTTAGAAAATTAACCACAACTTATTCAACGTCTAACCAACTCATTCTCATACTTAGTTATCATAAATTATAGCCCAAAATAGCAATTTTGCATCATAACTATATTTCAACTATTCTTACCTTATACCTCTATTTACCTCTAGCGACAGGATTTCATTACTATATCTATCATGTCTCTTTTCTTCTGTAACTCTTTGAACTTTTGAATGGTTCTAATGTATATAAATTTATCTTTGATAACATGTACTTTGTCCAGCACATAATCATAACCTAGATTACTACTAGCTTAAAATGTCTAATAACCTCAAATGTTGCTGGACTATCAGAGATTCCTTCCAGGATCATCTCCTCTATCACATTTACAGAGGTAAGACTCTGTTTCATCTAGTATCCTCCGTCTTACAACAGACTTTGGAGGAATATAACATCTATTTTCAACCATGATTATTTCCTCAAGGGTTTCGTTGATTACTTTAGCTTCTGCTTAACTCATCTGAGTCTCTATACTCGTAGTAAATTGATCCTCTTTTCGAGTTTCTTTAATCTCATCCTCTATATTGCTGAGGACCTGAGTATTTTCACATCTGTAAATAACTTAATATATCCCAACTTCTGAAATTCTATATCAACTTTTTCTCTTTTATCATCATTATAGCCACCTGCGTTATCTCTCTATTTTAAGACATCGGCAACTACCTTTACTTTGGTCGGTTGATACTTATTCAGTAATCGTAGTCCTTGAGCAATTCCATCTCATGTCACTGTCTCAAGTTCAGCTCTTTCTAGTCTTATAAATACTTGTGATTCTTATGTTCATAGTAGAGCTTGATTGCTGCTCTATATAACTAGTGCCTCCATATCTTTAAAGCATAAACTATCGCTGCTAGCTTTAAATTATACGTATAAATATTCTTGTCATTTTATAGAAAAAGACTGGTTCTTTCTAGTGAACTTAATCGGCAGCAAGGCAATCCAAGACAAGTTTTATATAAAACATATATAATAATTTGCTAGGCCCAGAAAGTTCTTGACTTCGGTTATGGTCCAAGCCAGATCTTATCTCAGTACCGCCTTTACTCGGCATAGTCTACCGCGACCCATTCCTGAGAGATCACGTGCTCTAGGAATTTTACTTATCTTACTGTCCTAGGCCGATTCCATCTCAGTACTACATTTACTCAACACAGTCCGCAGCGACTTCTTCCTAAGTAATCACCTATCCTAGGAATTTCACCTTTAGTAACCAGAACTTACTGAGCTTAGCATAAAAAAAATTTCTTTCAAAACAATTTATAAAAATTCTCAGATGCCCCTTTTATATTCCTTTAAAGATATGGAGTGCACTATGGTATCATTTATAAGACTACGACAAACTGGTCTAAGTATCATCAAAATGCACAATTCATGTAGTTTATGAAAACTACAGGGGCATTCATTAAACCATATGGTACTCTTATAACTCATAATGTTCATATTTGTACGAAAAACCATCTTAAAAATGTCGTCAGCTCTAACTAGGAGCTAGTAATTGCCTGATCCAAGATCAATCTAAAACTCTTGTCTTTCCTTTCATAAAGAAAACTGGGGCTTTCTAGGGTGAGACACTAGGTCTAACAATCCCCTTCTCTAATAGCTCCTCTATCTACTCTTTTATCTCTTTTTTCTTAATTGGAAATATTCTGTACCAAGTCTTGGGATTCAACTTCGTTCCTGGTACTTAATCAATAGTAAACTTCACCTCACTCTCTAGAGGTTGTCCACTGATCTCTTTTGGAAATACATTTAAGAACTCTCTGACTATCGGAATATCACTAAGGGATTCTTTAATTTCAATCTAAACTGGAGAGGAAGTCCCTACTACGCCTTTACCAACTAATCAAGCTCAAAGGCCTCCCTGGCCTTTACTATTTGACTAAATAAGTCTCCATATTTGAGGAGAAATGTAGTTCCGTAATTCCAGGGTACGATCAATATAATCCATTTACGGTATCTAGCTTTCTCGTAAACTATCTCCTCTAGACAATTTATGTGGTTTCAACTTTAATCTTTTGGTTGCCTTTGCATCTTACTTGAATCTCGAGATGGTACTATCATAGTAAATCCTGATCTAGATGAAGTGTATCCGGGCTTCTCTTCCCTTTCTGGATCCTCTTATTCTACTAGGAGCACTTCCTTCGGTACCGGCATCTCTACTGGACTTACAAATTCTGGACTACCTGATCCAGCTCATATTCCTCTCTAGCACAACTGGATATATGCTAACCGAAACCCTCATCCATGCAGATCAGTATGCTCACGGAGTCCTCGGATGTTAGCATCCAGTATGCGCTATAGAGAAGCAATCATATCAATCATTGAACCTTCATATCTGTTGTCCCATGCATATTCTAGTAATTCTTGTGCCAGCTCCTTCTCTTTTCTGAACACTTCATTCAAATTCTAAAATGATTCTATTACATTGGAACTAACATCTAATGGTTCCTTCTTGTTATGTTGTTCCACAGGTATACTTGGATTTTCATGTTTAGCTAGTCACATTAATTTATAAACTCATGAATGTAGAACATAACTAACTAGCATATCATCATAAGAGGCAACCAACATATGCTATAACAATTAACATTTATCATAACAAATCATTGCATGTTGAATACTAATGCACAACATATCATTTAGCAATGCACTACTTAACAAATAATAAGCACACATTGCATTACAAATCCAATCAAATCTTAAACCTTTGCTCTGATACCACAATAATGTGACACCTCTTATTTATTCCTCTTAGCTTCCATTATTATGAGTGGAACCAATTAATGGCCTCAAACCTTTTCCATTGTGAAAAGGCACCAAATTGAAAACTTTCATTTTTAAGAAAGTTACTATTCACAGTTTTTTCCGGCCAACTTTGAAAATTCATAACTAATTCTAGAAAATTCAAAATCAAGTGGTTCCAACCTTTATTTACAAATTCCTTTATGAGATAAAAATATTCATTTGAACAGCAACTGGTCCAACTGGTAATTTTTCATTTTCCCAGGATTTTCTGTGATTTTTCATCAAAATTGAACAATCATAACTTTTTGTACAGAATAACAATTTCAATGATCTTTAGCTCATTAGAAACCTTGCAATGTGAAATATTTTTCCATAAATTTTTAGCTAGTTTGGAGTTTATTTACCCTATTTCTTGACAGGGTAAATTAGGGTAAATGACCAACTTTACTTACAGACTTAGCCAAATCTTTATCCTTCTTAACTTCATAACCTATCATTTTGTTATCTAAACCTTTCATAACCACATTAATCCATGTAATTAGATATTCTTAAAGAATATACTAGTTATCATAAGTCCATTATACATACCCAAGTCATATCACATATTACATTACAACTTCAAACATAATAACATAAATATCATAATGAAGTCCACAACATTGAACATTAAACTTTGCTTCATGAATCAACAACTTTCTCCTTACTCTTGAGAGTGCTTCCACCTAAAAATGGTTAGTGGGGGAGGGTGAGATTTTTGGAAATCCCAGTAGCAAAACTTTCTAACACACATTATAAAATTGCATGACAACTTTCAACATAAGTGTGAAATCATAAAAGTGCAACATCCCAAAAGATTCCAAGAGCTTTTCTTCCTCTTGCTCCATCCCAAAATGGCGTCCTCTCCTCTCCATTTTTCTGCCCAAAATTTGGCATTAGTGGTGGAAGAATGGAGGGAAAGGCTATTTATAAAATCTGCTTAAGTTAAGATGGATGGTTGAGATTAAAACTTACTAAGTTTAGATTTAACACTTAGATTTAGCCACTTCTTTAGCAAATTGTGACGCTCCTTAATATTTACCTTTAGCTTCATTAAATAAGTATTTGGAAGAACCTTTAGTCCTTTAGTGACTTAGAGTAACCAAAGAGTGAAAAATAAAATTTTCAAGTTTAGGGTTACTATTCATGTCACTATTCACAGATTTTTGGGCCAACTTTGAAAATTCATAACTAATTCTAGAAAAATCGAAATTGAGTGCTTCCAATTTATACTTGAAGCTTATAAGTTTCTCTATAAATTAAAAATACTCATTGAGTCATTAGCTTGTCCAATTGATACAGTTTACTGCGTGAAAAAGTACTGTTCATTTGGCAATTTTTCATTTTCCAAGATTTTCAGTGATTTTCTTCAATCTTGGGAACATAATAACTTTCTGTACAAAACTCCAAATTCAGTGTTCTTTGGCTTGTTTTAAAGCTTACAATGCCAAATATTTTTCTGTAAAAGTTCAACTCATTGGAAGTTCATTTACCCTGTTTTGGAACAGGTCAAAGTTAGGGGTTTGACAAACTTCACTTTGATAAAAAGTCAAACCTATCATTTTCAAACTTTACCTTTTTGAAACCCTAACTTCTAATCCTTTCTTAATCATATTTGATCATACATTTAGGAGTTCTTAGCTATCATATATCAACCTTACATGTAGGGTCCACATCACATATTACATAACATAGGAAATTCTCAAAATGTCTAAAGAATTACAACATAATTCCATATACATAATCATGTCATATTCCTTACTTTAAACTTCATAAACTTTCTCCTTAGATGCACTCGTACCTAAAATGGTTAATGGGGGAGGGTGAGATTCGAGGAATCTCAGTAGCAAACATTACAAACAATGCATGTAGGATGAATGCTAGTGCATGAAGTGCTTGCCTTACATAGGCTCATGTTCACATAATGAAATGTTGCGTGCTCAATGTTTTGTGTAATGTACTTATGGCTATAGTAAAAATAAAAACAGAGCTTCATTCATTCATACATGCTTCACATAATCTAGCAAAGCAATATAGCAAATCAATGCACCACATAAACATCACACACATACAAGTAAGTAAGTTCACTACCTTTTAGATTTTGCCTCCTCCTTAAGTACTTTGATCTTCTAACCATAGCTTTTTCTTTGTCAC
>JANTPZ010143121.1:0-12318 GCA_025593235.1 Vachellia pachyceras
GTTTATAGACGGATAGATTACTCAAAATGTGAATGCCAAACTGAACCAAAAGAGTAAAACGTGATTAGAACCGGATAAGGCTTGTTCATACAGTGAATTCTAGTACAGAAGATTTATTGAAAACATGTAACCGCGACGGCATGACCTCACCCCTTCCCATACTCATCCGTACATCAAGTATTATGAATCTTGATGTGCACGAGATTATTTCTGTTCACTGTGTACAAACGCATCCACTTCGGTTCATGTTCATGATCTTATAGCCTGCCACCCTTACCTGTGGTGACTGGAAGAATCGAAAATCTCTGGCTCAGAGAACTGTATTTCAATCTCAGCGGTTAGGAAGAGTGTGAATTTCAATTCAAAGCTGCCGCCATATTTTACGAGTTCACTTACCTCTAAATAACCATGCATTTGATGTTTTGATTTGATGATCGTGAGATTGTTGCATATACACATTGTTCCATTAAAACCGAGAGAAACAAGCCGAACCATTTGCTGGAAGTGCGGTTGACGTGATGTGAGTAGGATTGCGGCCTCACTTTGAAAGTGCAGTGTCAGATCATTGATCCATCCATCAAGGGTCAAAGGTCACCGCTTCCCGATTTCGAAGGATCGCTTCCCCATTTCAAAATCTTTCAATCTCAGCTCATCACTCATTCTTCTTTTTAGTGTAGTATTTTTCTATTGAACTGAGAGAGATTATTTCATCCTACATATGCGTATATAGTTTTTAACTAAATATTTTTACGTAAATTGATCTAAATATGAGAAAAAATTATTTCCTAACGTGCCTATAACTTTTTCGAAACGTTAAGCAACGCTAAAATTTGAAAGCCGAAAGGGGCACATATAAGTTTAACACCACGAACTTAGTAGTTAGTAGTACATTAAGGCATGTTTGTCGGGAGAAAGTCCGAAGCCTATGTTTCCAATTCGCCCTGGATTTTGTCATCTTCACCGATTGTAATGCCAGGGAGACAATAGAAACATCGGGGAGGCTCTGGAGAACAGCCACTACATCCTAAACAAAAACAAAACATGAACAAGGGGTTCATCGTCAAATCTTCTACCAGTGCTGCACACGTTCCGAACATCACTTACAGGCCCATCAGCAGGACATCGATACACTAAACAAGTAGTAGGTAATGATTAAGCAGGCTCCTTGAAAATTTTAGCAGGTACGGACAACGCCTGGGTATGGCTTCCTTGATTGACTCGGGAGTGTCCTGGGCTTACTTGCATCAGGCAACCCCTCTTCGAACTTGCCCACGCTGATTCCCTTCATTCCATGATCTGCACCGTCACGGGCAGGCCTGAATTCTACGGGCCGGAAACTTGGATCCCCGCATCTAAACACTTTCTCCTTAAACTTCTTCACCAGCGCTTCTTTTCCCTGCGCAGCAACCCTGTGATTTTTCTTACACAGATAGAATGCCTTCAAAATATTCAATCTGCGCAATCCAAACCATGAAACGATAACCCACCTGAATCTGGGCTCTAGTAACCTCACAGACCTTCCAGTTCTCGTTACCAGTCCATTTCTGTCCATTGAATTGCTGGAAAAACCGAAACGCAGCTTTAGCTGATGTGAAATTCACAAACGCGTACCCCAAATTTGATTGCCTTTTCTCATTGGCAAATTTCCTGAGAAAGCAGCATGCAGCGATGCATGAGCCATTAATATATGTGCAGGACATAAAACCAATATCAGATACAAGGTATTGCGTCGCACTTACTTGTAATCCATTGGCAGATAGATGAAATCGTACATGGAATGAGAAGATACCCGCTGAGAACTTTGATTCAGCTGGGAGCAGTGGTTGTCCAAGATCGTTAGCAGTTCTTTACACCTGAAAATCGCCATGACACCAGAAAATGAATTAATCAATGTAGCGCACAAAAAGATGGAAGACAGACAGAAGGCGAAGAGGGAGTGAGTAGTTACTGGAAGTGATATGGAATGTTCTTGATCATGACCGTGGTGGTTCTAGAGTGGCTGCATTCCTCCATAGTTATGGGGAATGGAATGATGGGGTGACCATCCCTAAGCACCTTTCCCCCTACCTTCCACCTGTTGATTCCATGCTCTTTCCTAGCATTTATAGCGGATCGATATCGGGTCTTCTTCTGAGGCATGCACCTGGATCTGAGGGGCCACTGAGCGTTACCTATCATTCTCTCACCCATATGTTCTCCTGTCTTATACTCAGTAAAACGAGCAGAAACCCCGATTTGGCAGCTAGTTAGACAGAAGGATCCAAACCAAGGAGGATGATGATAGGTAAGAATAGGAGGAGGCATCGACGGCTGGATTTGGGGAAGACCAGGACTCCATAGAAGCCCCAGTTGGGGATGCCATGTCTTTAGAGTTGAGCCATAGAAAGGATCCGCCTCAGGGTTTAACAGTTTCGAAGCGGAATTTCGTATGCTTTGCTCAGTTGACTGAGAAGCCATGGATGAATGAGCGTTTGAAGTTTTAGACGCTTTGCTTGCTTCGAACTATACAACGAGTTTTTGCTCGGATACGGGAACGGGATATATAGTAGTCTTGCAGGGTCAGGGATGGTTCGTTCTAAGGATGGAAGGGAGAGAGAGAGAGAAAGAGGAAGAAGCCGAACCAAAAAAGCAGAGGCAGAGACAAGGGGGGAGATCTGTTCAAATTCCTTTTGCCAATCTGAGTGAGATAGGAGCAGTAATCTCGGAAGGACGAACAAGAGGGAGAGATTGACACTCCTCAAGCCCTCATCATAGCTCGCATTAAATGCCTGGAGCCTGTTCTAGCTTACGAGATTTGGAGCGAACTTTACTCTGGCGGCGTCCTATTTCTCAACGTGACAATCAAAGCCATTTTTCAAAAAGAAAAGACTTTTTTTAATTAATTTTTTTTTGTAATCTCACCCTTAAAAAATTGTGAAAAGAGGAATTGCCGGTATGATTTGAGCCTGCCAAATCAATTTCAATAAATAAATGTGTGCGATGTAACTATCTGGTTATTTGGTAACACTTATATATCACCTAAAAGTATGAGACAATCTCCTTAACATATTTACCTCGATTTGTGTAAAAGTATTTTTCTATCGCTTTCCCAAATAGACCCTATATATCATATGTATGTATTTAGAACCTATTTAATTTTACTCCTTAAAACTTATATTTAATTTAAAAACGCAAGTTTTACTTATATTTTTTTAAATATTTACATTTTTAAAAAAATTAATTTGGATATAAAATCTTGATTTGAAACCTAGATTTTGAAAAATCTATTTTTTTATCAAATCACGCCATTTCTCCTAATAAATTTTATCTTTCCTACTTTTTTTTTATTTCTCTTTCATCTTTTTTTATCCATCTTTTACCTTAAAATCCATAAAAGTCAAAACTTCCCAAACGCAATCAACTTTTCAAAACATAGATTTTAAATCGAAATCCATAAAAATTATTCTTCAAAATTTAAGTCTTACCTCTGAATCCGTAAAATCTATTCTTAAAATTAATTTCGAACGAAACCCCCTTAAACATTTACATATATTTTAAAGTGAATTGAGCTTAACTTTTTATCTATGTAATTTATTAATACTTATGCTATGTTTGGTATGATGGAATTGACGGGTGGAATTAGAAATGAAATTCATTTTCTATGTTTGATATGGTGGAATTGGGGGTGGAATTGGAAATGGAAATGTAAACGGAATTCAAAATAGGTAGAAATGAATTCCATGATGTAACCTATAGAATTGATTTTTTGGCCCCTCATTTTTTTTATTTCCATATCAATTTCCATCTCCATCTCCATTTCCATCAAAATCAATCATAACGTACCAAACGAGCCATTAACGACCCTATTTGGAATCACATTTGGAAAAGTTAAACATGTGTTTAACAGTGTTTTTACGCAAAACAAGATAATTCTATTCACAAATTTATCTCGTAAATGGTAAAAACACTTCTCCACCGTATTCTCGAATCAACCCAATACGGATTCGCAGGACTCCAAACCGGTGAAAAACAAGTCTTTGTTTAAAATATAAAATTATAAAGAAAACATGTTGAACAAGTTGGCATGAGATGCTTTTGTTGGATGCTGATATACAAGAGCCTGGTGCTCAGAACAGTGGAGGAGGCATTTAGACTTCAGATTAGGTGAAAAATTAGCTTTTTATAGTTAATGCAATCAGTCTATTGATGTGTTAAACGAGTGATGGAGCTATGCACCAATGCTTAGTATATGTTAAATATTCCACTTAGAATTGAACATGCTCACTGCATGTTAAATATTTAATATAAAATTGAATGAGTGGAATATTGGGCCAGTTTGGGAACGCAGTAGATAAATACTTTTACGTAAATTTAGGTAAATATATTAAGAAAATTATCTCGTTTTACTAAAAATACTATTAAACGTACTTTCAGACAATATAAACGCTCTCCCAAACTCAGCCATTAACTTGCTTCATGCCAGGTTTGATGGGTCAAGTCACATTATCATTATTTATCACGCTTCAATGGTATATATTACATCTTTATTTAGTACAAAATTCAATTGATAAATTCAGAAGGATTATTTTGATTAGATAAATTACTTCAATATTTTTATATTTATCAATTTTTAAACTAACTGAATCACAAACCAGTCCAATGGTACACATCAACATTTTAAAAAGGCATCGTAATATAAGTTACAGTTACAAGCATGTGATTGATTGAATTACCTTAACCCCTTTGAATTAATTAAACGAGTCATGGATTAGATGATAGGAGGTGGTGTCACCCTATAAATTTTACAGTGACAGTAATAATTTGATACGAAGAGTTTCTTTGCTGCTAAACGTAAACACAGACATCATTATATTAGAGATTTTTTCTGTTTGGGATACGGACTAAATATGGGACATTTGGGGATTCCACAGCTAGTTTGCGGGGTTGTGAAGAACAGGGTTGACTCATTTTATCAGACCCAACACTGTGATCGAAGTTTTTCTTCCAAAATTTACAAAGTGAATCGGATGAATTTGTGTCACAGATGCATATATGACATTGGGGAGCCATAAAAGGCAAAATCCTGAAAAGCAGCGCCAGAGATGATTTACATGTTATAAGCTAAAGGAGGCAGCAACTTTTTGAAATGCAAGGGAGGAGGTGAGAGGACCGTGCAGGCTTGTGTCGTGAAAGAGAAGCCGAACAGATATCCGATTCATATATGCTTCGTTGAGCTCCACACCAAGAGCCAGAGACGACTGAATAGGTAGTGAGTTGACCCATCACCCAAGTTGCAAATTTTCAGGGTGCTTGGGCTCTTTTTGTGGTCTCAGGTATTTGTCTCTTTGTTCATTCTCATGTAACCAACGAGAAACAGTGTTGCTAGGCTTCTAGCTTTATGCTTTCTGCCATGCTCTTCAGGTCTTGCATCGGTTGACCACTGATCTTTCCACGGGCCGTTGACCTCTTAACTTTCTAGTCTAAGCTTCCTCTCAAGTCTCAACTTTCTGGGTAGAAAGCTGAAGAACCTTTTCACCTGTTTTGTTCGTTCTTTCATCTCCCCCACCTGCATCCATCTCTTCTCTTCCTACCGGCCGGTTCACTCTCCCTGCTTCATGCCTATTTTCGAGTCTCAACGGTAAACTATTAGGTAATGCATTATGCATCTTCCCCTTATCGTGTGTGTGCGTGTTTTGAAAGTTCAGAACAGTTTGGGAGAATGCTTTTAAAAGATGAATCCGGGAACTAGAAAACATGGCGATAGATTGATAATAACCATGCTCTCCATGTACTTCTCTATTTAGGCCAGGCCCAGGCCATGTGCTGCACATGCCGTCGCACTCGCTGTAGCTAGACCAAACATGCACAGAATATCCGACGTCAAGTGCCTGAGGATACGATAACTTTGCTTCGGTGTCGTGAATATAAATTACGTTATTTCCGTTTTCACGCCTCCAGGACCCTCCCCGACTAGAGTTTCCGAACAGGATGTTGAAAGTATTGAAAACAAGAATAGATTGAGAAGTGGAGGAAAAAATTGAATGTATTATCATAAACCCTTTGGGTACAACAATTATCTACCCTCTTCTTGAGGGTGATGAACTAACCCCATTTTGGGGACTCTTGAAGTGGGAGATCCAAGTTACCCTCCCCTTCTTTACACATTGGTGGGGACTCTTCATCCTCTCACCTTTTGGTGATGATTATTTTAATCACACACACAAATCATTACATGGTGACCCTTTATATAGACTTTTGGGTCATTAACTAATTAAGTGATTAACACTAATCACTTTAACTAACTCATTTTTCCAACACCCTCGCTCAAGTTGACACCCCTTAACTCTAGGTGCTCAACTTGCCAATACAAAAATTACAAGGGATTGAAGTGAGTTAAACCATACAATTTTGATTCACACAACAATACAAGCATTTCTTCACAATCTTCTTCTCAATAATGAACAATTTCCTTTGCCTCTTGAAGTGCATCATTTTTGGAAATTTTGAGCTTCAACTCTGTTGCGTTAGTTGTCTCAGCCACGTGCCCTTGTTTTTGTGATTTCTCTATCAGCCACTTGGTTGTATATCTATCCAACGATGTAAATGATGAAATGCAAGAAAATGAAGCTCCCTGGCACTACTCTGTTATGGCCTCGTAGCCAGCATCCTTTTCCAATGTTGTAGCATCAGTAGTTTGGTCCATTTGTCCAGATTTTACCAGCAGAACGTTAATCTCGGCCTTGTGAAACAGTCGGCCTCTTTGGTCTCCCTTAGTGGCAATAGAAGATGAGAGGATTGTCGCTTTGTGATTTTTCTATATTAAGATGAGCCACTCAGAGGAGAATAAAGAAGCTCCACCTCTAGAAAATCGACCAGTCCCTCGTTTGAATGAGAGGATTCTTTCATCCTTGTCAAGAAGATAAGTTGCTGCTCACCCCTGGCACGATCTTGAAATCGGAAGGAGGGAATATCCGTTTTGCCAATCCCTAAAGTGCCAAAAACAGAGATGGATCAACCTGAAAAGTGACATCATTCTGCTTTCCACGAAATGTTTTAATCAAGATGTAACGTCCTTCAATCCCAACCATGGCTGACAGGATATTATCAATAACAATAAGCTCTTGAACCACAGCATCGTAAAAGCCAATAGGATTTTCAAACCCGACACTACTTAGGCTCATATCGAACCAAACTCAACCTCAAAATCTCAGCCCAAAGCATATCGGTGAAGCAATATGACTGAGAAGAAATTTTCTGAGGATTTTGCTCTGGTTCTTGGACTCCAGATTGGATCTTGAAATTTTCTTGCTTTCTTGTTCTGCTCCCATACGTTTTCTTGCTTGGCAAACTGAGAATTCTGGGCTCCATTTCAAGAAACCTTGAAAATGCTATGTTGAAGCAAGAAACAACCGAACAAGAAAACAATGTAGACCCATTAAACAGCCTGGCTCTGATACCATGTTGAAAGTATTGAAAACAAGAATAGATTGAGAAGTGAAAGAAGAAATTGAATGTATTACTACAAACCCATATGGGTACAACATTTATCTACCCTCTTTTGAGGGTGATGAACTAACCCCATCTTGGGAACTCTTGAAGTGGGAGACCCAAGTTATCCTCCCCTTCTTGGTGGGGATTCTTCATCCTCTCACCTTGTGGTGATGATTATACAATCACACACTAAACCATTACATTATGACCATTTATATAGACTTTTGGGTCATTAACTAAGTGATTAACACTAATCACTTTAACTAACTCATATTTCCAACAATAACTATCAATAGATCACAAACAATCCACTTCACACTATTTTATCATTTTGTCTAAAGAAGGCAATTTCGATCGGCCTTCCACTCTCTGCCTCCTTTGCCCCCATCTTCACCTTCTTCCACCTCAAGCACTGCTGGAAAGCTTCTCTATGACGAGGATTCTGCCACTCTTTCCTTCCTTGCCTTCGTCGTCTACCTTCTTGGTTTCTTCGTTATTTCTCCATTGCCTTGCATCTCGTTCTCACCACCTGTCATCTCGTTCCTTGACGTTGTCACCGCAATCCTAGCTCTTGCACCGTTGCCCTCCTCAATTGCACCGTCATCTCTAACCCCACTTGCTAGAGTCACTTTCCTGGGAACCATTATGAAGTTCAGACCCAAGAATTATATTCCTTCTCATATTAATGACAAAATGGGTTTTACTCTTTGGTTCACGAGCTTAGAATTTAGCACTGGATTTTATTTGATTTGCAGAAGCAAATCGCATCATAAGTAATAAAATCTCAATCATATATACTGCAAAGCCTATCGTTAACATTGCTTTAGTTTATCAGTTTTTTAATTTTAAAAAATCTGCTGATCATGATTTGCTAATGAAGCATCTTTTTTTAGTGAACAAATGATTTATTGTAAATGCTTTGATTTCAATTTCTTTGCTTATGGAAGAAGATGAGTAAAGCATATGAAAGAGTGCTCCTCGGATTTTGAAGTAGTATCAAAGTTGTCGACGGAGGGGGGGGTGTGGCATGTTTGGAGATCGAGCCATGCCCGGATAGGAGGGGAAGATAGTGGGACGGGTGGATGTGGGTGTGGGAGGTGCTGCATGGTCTTGATTCCAGGAGAAAGTCGCCAGCTTAAATGGGGTGGGGGGGGGGGGAAGGGAAGAATATTTGGTCAAAAAAGCAGTACATCAATTTTCAACGCAGTGAATGTTAAAAAAAAAATGATATAGCTCCTCTTTTAGTACTTATGGGCTAATGTTGCCAGAAAAACTTCTAGATACTCATAGTTCCCAAAGGAAAACTTCCAGGATAAAATTGAATCTTAACCCGTAATATTAAGTATGATCCAATGAGTAATGAAGACCAGGTGGATTGATTGTTATGTTTACAATAACATTGCCAATTTATATTTACTTAGTCAAAGAAGGTTTCATTCTCCGCAGTTAAGCCTCTCAAAATGCTCCTCATAGCTCTTTCTGTAGATTCCTTTCGAGAATTGATCTTGCCATATGGAAAATTTCACAGGATGCAAATGCAACCCCTTCGTGTGATGAGCTCCATCAGCATCATTTACAGGTTATGGGCAAATGTCCTTTTGGATGCCCTGACGGGGAGTTTTTAAAACCATTTTGTGTCTTGTCCTTACACCTGTGCAGTCTGGTATGGAGTTTTATCTCTGAGAATTCCAACTAATGACTTCTCAAGCTTTAAAGCATGGTTGAAAAAACCATTTTCCATCTATATCAGGATGGCTTAAGTTCTTTGGTCTGTCATATCATTGTCCTGTTGAATTTCTTATAGAAAAGTCAGAACTTGATCTATCTTAAAGGCAAAATTATGTACTCCTGAGTCCTGATCAGGAGCATAAATCATTCAATTGCCTTCTAGGAAGATTCTGACTTGAAAACTTATCCACATAAGATTGTAAACCTAAACTCTGCAATAACCCTCTAAACCTGAACACCGCGGGAGGAACTTTAATTGCTCACAAATCCAAGACCAATAAAGAGCTTTCCTGTAAAAACTAAAAACTGGATTTACTACCAGGGACAATCAATTCAGCGCTTTGTTTGGAGGAAAAAATCTTGACTGACCCTTGATTTTGGCTTATTATGTTTGAGGGTAAGTACTGCTTGGATCACTGACTCAGCTTTTTGTATGGCAGACAAGAAAGAAACTCTGGAGGCGTATTGCGTAAAGAAAGCATTCTTGCATAAGAGTACTGGTGTCATCATGCATCAAGACGTTTCTTTTTTTCCTTACTTTTTTTCTTTTTCAATGATTAGGATAGTTTCTCATCTAGACAAAGACTTTAGCTAGGTTAAATTCTTATGTTTCTTCTTTTTTGGACATGTTAAGTTAATTATAAACCTTTTGGTTTTAGTATTAATGCATTTTGCTTTTTAATTTAGGAAAAAACTTATCTTTATGATTATTTACAAATATTATCTTGTACCCTCTATAATCGCTACATATATGTTTTAAATCAGTTTAATATATACATGGTTTCATACAATATACGAACTTCAGAAGTTCATATATATCTTGTTAGAATACCTTTCTCGCATAAGGATTTGGTGTTATCATTCTCTATAATATATTAAGTATATATTGGCGCCGTTTGGCAATATGTTCATAAGTTTCAAAAGCACGTTTAACAGTATTTTTTTATAAAACGAAATAATCTCCTTCACATATTTACCTTAACTTGCGTAAAAGTATTTCTGTGTATCCAAAGATATATATATTCATGTTTGGTCTTTCTACACATTCCTTTCCTTTAGTTCTTGCTTTCCTTTATCTCTGTTACTCCTTTTTCTAAACATATGTATCATTTTATTAAAGACAATCATATTCGAAATATTGTTAAACTCTAAATTTGAATACATTTCTCAATAAAGATTCAAAATTCAGTTCAAATAAGTAACTTAGGCCCCAACTCATTGGTCTTCTATGACCCTTTTGGCTATAATATGTTAGATTTGCCAGGGTATTATTTTGGGTTTGTTTTACAAGCTTACTAGGATGTCTTTGTATTTATAGTTGTTTTTTAGATTTTGGTATCTGTTTGGCACATATATTGATGGCAAAAAAGAATCATCTCTTACAAGGGCCACGTGTCGTGAAGTTGCATTTTCTTATCAATGAGAATGGGGAAGTTTTATGGATGAGGCGGTTGGGACTGGAAGAAATCGACTTTGATTATTATGTACATCAAAGCATTATTTCAAATTTCAACAAATGTCATTTTCATCATTGAGCAACTGATACGTTATTCTCACTAATTTTACAAATTATACGACAAAAATAAATAATTCTGAGTTATAAAATTACAACTTGAATGACATTCAGAGGCATTTTTATTGTCATCACTTGAATCCTTGTAGGAAAAATTCTCTTGCAAAATAACACGTCTGAAGGGACTATAGATTTTCCTCGTTATTTCTTTCAACAACGATCAATTCTATATTATTGCGCCTAAGCTGAAAAAACATTGGGATCACTCGATAAATGATGATGGGGATAAAAACAAGTTTGAAAATCATACACCAACCATTGAAAATAAGATTGTGACGTCCAAGCAAGGTCCACAGTCCAAACCATCGTCATGGACGTAATTAATTATGTACTAATGGGGAATTTTTCATAAGCAGCTAATTAATTAATTGGTAAGGAAGGCTATATCTAGGTAATGGAAATCCATTTCATTTTTGGACGCTTCTCATACATTTTTAGTGCCTTCTTGGAAGCATCTTACAAATTTCCTAGCCAACCAATAAGAATGTAAATCAATGCACGAAAAATGAAATTTAATAACTAACAGCTCCACTTATATTCTATAAAAACAAATGAAAAGAAACTCAACTTATATTCTTGGAGGGTGGCTAGATGGCTCCAGATCTGATATCGGTCTTATGGTTGCTTGCAAGGAAACAGCAGATAAGATAATACTATCTTGCATTTTACCTGCACGTCGTCTCTGTAACTCATCAAAGTCATCGCCACCAAAGAAATTAACGTCTCCACATACACACAGACATATATATATATAAGGGGATCAAGTCGTGATCGATTACCATATAGCTAGCTAGAGTGGTCTGAGGGAAGCTGAGAAAGATGGATATGCTGACAGAATGAGGGGAGCTTACTTCTAATTGCATGCGCCGACCCAACTCATCAAATGTTCTTCTCCACATTGTATTCTTCCAAGTTTGGAGCTAACTAATTAATTGGTGCCTTAATCTGGCATTAATTAATTTGGCTCCCTTTGCATTAATATACCAGTGAGTCGCTTCTTGTTTCGCGACCTATGCCTTAGCTCAACCAAGCTGAGGGGGCTGTTGAATTTGATGTTGCACCACGATGAGTGATGACCAGTGGCGGAGCCACGTTGAGGTGAGGGTGGGCAATTGCCCCCACTCAATTTTTGGGGTATATGTAAATGCTTGTTAAATTTTTATTTTGCACCCACTGATTTTTAATATTTGAACCCACTCAAATTATTTACACTTGTAAGCTTGTTGTCATTTGTTTGAAAATAAAAAATTGCCCCCACTGGTCCAGGGTCCTGGCTCCGCCACTGGTGATGACAACAATCATGGATAATGCAGCTTTACAAATATCCTCTACAATATGTGGTTATATATATATATATATATATCATCATGCCGTTATATAAAACTGTCCATGAATCTATATATATATATATATATCTATCTATCCTATATTTATACATACTCACTTTTATTTTTTTTTCTTTGTATTAGCTCTTTCAAAGTTTAAACTTTTCATGTCATAAGCATCTCTTTGATATATTGTTGTAGGGAGATCTCTAGATCAGCATA
>JANTPZ010143127.1:0-17335 GCA_025593235.1 Vachellia pachyceras
TCCTCTTCAGGATCCTCTTCTGGATCCTCCTCCAAGAACTCTTCAACTTGTTGTTCAGGATTTTCATCAGGAATATAGTCATCCATGTATTCCAAATGCACTGATCCATAAGACAGTGCTTCAGTGCTATTAGAGATTTCTTGTCTCATTTAATTTTCTGAAAAAAATGAATTTAAAATTAATTATTTTAAAGAAATTTTCAAGAAATCCTGAGTTAAGCACTGATTTTTATCAAAAATACATCCTGAATTGCCTGTAAAAATAGGCAAATAGTATATCATAATGAAGATCTTGAATTTTAGGATTTTAGGAACAAACCGCGTCTCATTTGGAGGTTCCACGCGCTCTCACGCACCTCGAGAGTATCAAACGATGGAAAAATCGAAAAAATTGGGAGAAACCCACTCTCGGCTGCGGCGCGTGTACCACACGCGCCGCCTTCCGGAACATCACACGCGCCACCGCATCACGATCCACGCGCCGTCAGCTGTCGGATGGTGTGGTCCACGTGTTCAGCCGACGCGCCACGTGGTCTCACGCGCCACGTGGCACCCTCTCCCCATTATTTTATTTTTTTTATTCGAATTGGACCTCTCTGGCCTAATTTTTTTTTGTTTTCGGTCTGGGCCTCTCTGGCCCAGTCTGGAATTATTTTTTTTCGTCTGGGCCTCTCTGGCCCAGTCCGGATTTCCCTTTTTTTTTGGCTCTGGGCCTCTCTGGCCCAATCCGGATTTTTCTTTCTTCTTTTTTTTTTAAATTCCAAAAAAAAAATGTTTTGAAATGGTCCAGGTGAGATTCGAACCCTCGACCCCGCCGTTGCGAAACCGTTGCCTGACTACACGGGCTGGCCGCCTTTCTCGGATCAAATAACCGAAAAAAATATTTAAATAAATAAAACGACCATTTCAACCTTCCGGGTTACCCTACCTGATTTATGGCCCGCTACGCGACCCGGTTCACGCCGCCGCACTGTTCATCATCTTCCTCGCATTTTTTTCGCCGTTACTATTCACCGGTCACGCCGACGTGTTTTTCGGCCATATCTTCACCGTCCGGCGTCCGTTTTTCACGTTCTAGATTTCCATTTCATCGTTTCAACGAGATCTACGCAATGCAACACTTTTGGAGCCTAATTCTTTCTCCTTTTCTGAAAAACGCTACGAAACTTGTAAATCGTTTTTCCTCCGTAACTCCGTCATCCGGTTTCCGTTTTGCGCGTTCTTGGTGTCCACGTTCTCGTCTTGAAGAGCTCTACGCTATAGATATATTTTCTAAGCCTAGAGACGTCGTTTTCTAAGAGCCCAGATCTGGATCTCCGTTTACGGTTTCCATTTTTCTCGTTTCGGTTTTCGTTTTCATCGTTTCGGCTTAGAGGCATATGATTTCAAACCATATATACACATAAATCACAGATATGCTTGAAATCTAAACCGAAAAATGAAACGGCATGCTATAAAGGAAAGCAAGAAATATACATACACATATATCTCAATTAAACATGCTTGCGGAAATTCATGAATAGCGAGTAATTGCCATAGAGCATGCATGGTAAGCAAGAGATCATAGCAATGAACATACTTTAATCATACACTCAAATTTTCATGATTAAACTAGCAATAGTTCATATTTATGCGGAAGAGAAATGCCTCAGGAACCTATAAGCTCTGATACCACTGAAGGATTTCAAGCGTACCTGGAGATGCCGAATTATGAATCTACAGATACCCACGCGGAATACGGATCACAAGTATGGATCTGAATATGAGACACAGCAAAAGCACCGAAGGCGAGAGGAGAGGAGATGAGAGGATTCTCTCTGAGAGAAAAGGGAAGGGAGAAAATTTGTTTTCTCTGAGCGTTACTTTTTTTTGCCACCTTTGGGAGCCACTTGCCCCCTCTTATAACTTCCCACTAGGGTTTAGGTTTACGTATTTGACCTAGCCCATGGACTTGGGCCTAATCCATCAAGGGTGGTCCATATCCCAACACTTCTTAATGTGGCAGTTCCTATGGTATCCAAAGAAATGGGATGTGGACAAAAAGGGGCCTAGTCCGTGGCTGCGCATGTTCCAAAATGCTAGAGACTGGTGTTCTAAAAATGGTTAGTTCTTCTTTTAAGAGTTCTTTTTCCTTACTTTTGTTGTTCACTGATCCTTGTTACCCTTCAATAACTTTTTGACGGATTGTTCAGCTGCAGAAAAGTGAGATCGAGGTTGCCCAGTTTTGAAGATTAGTTCAATTTATGACTTCTGGTATTTATGATGCAACTCATTGTTTGATATTTCAGTTTTCTTCGAGCTGGAACTGGAAGTGTGAATAATATTTAGTTTCAATTTTATATTTGTTTCAACTGAGTTACAAGGGACTACTTAGGTCACAAAGTTAGCACAGCTAAAATGAGGATGATGAGATGTTTGTGTCGTCATACGAGAAAAGATAAGATCCATATTTAGTGTTGGGAAACGGGCTGACGGAGCCAAACGGGCTCAGTCCGTTTGGCCCGTTTTTATACGGGCTGCCGAGCCCGCCACTTTTTTTTCTATTTTTAAATTTTATTTTTTATTATTATTTTATTGAAATTTTCTTTTAAAAAAATAATACAACAAATTTATATAAAATTTACCAAGTCTATTTTATTTTTCGGAAGAAAAATATAATACATTTATAAAAAAATATAATCAACAATGTTTACAATACAAAAACATAATACATAATCAACAATCTCCAAAGTAAGTATGCATTTAAGATGAAATAATAAGGTTTAAAATAATATTTGAAACTATTGAAACATCACCATCTTCCTATTAAAACTATAAAAGGTTTAATTTTTTAAAAAATTTTAAAAATAAAAATAAAAAAGCCCGTTTTCATGCGGGATGCCAAAATGGCAGCCCGAACCTGCCTTCAGCCCGCGGGCTGAGCCCGTTTTTCAGTACTAATCCATAATAAGCTTATACAGGGAAGGGTGAAGTGACACCTCTTAAAGAAAAACGGTACAAAATTATTTGAGGTGGTTTGGATGTGTATAAGAAAGGTCAATAAATGCACTAGTCAGAAATATAAACCAAACAGTTTGAGGCCCAATTAAAAGTGTAGAAAAAAAAATCGAAGAGGATATTTAATAAAGTTAATGAATGATATCTTTTAATTAACAATATATTCAAGAATTTGATTTTTTATTAAATTCAATGATGTCATTATGATCTACGAAGCCAATACATCCGGATATGATTTTTTGTTGTTGAGTTACACGGTTCTAGAATATCGTACAAGTATCCAAGAGACAAAACATTTTGCCTTGTTTATTTTTTTTTCCTTTTATTGAGTTTTCAAACATTATCCAATTTTAAGAAATCACATCCATCCACAGTTTTAACTGTTTGGCACGGGACCCCTTTTGATTGGGTTAAATTGAACGTGGATAGAGTTGTGACCCAATCTATCAATAATATTGACTTTTTAATCCTGAAGTTTGGTTCAGAGATAGGGGCTGATCCAAGTTTAACTAAAGTCAGGGGTTCGAACCCTGCCTTAGGCATGCAGCAGCTTTCCAGGGCCAGCTGTCCCTCCCATCGAGGAGCCCGCACAAACCAACGAGGGGATTAGTCACTGCTGCCAGCGGTGGATACCCTGGGTAATACCCTTACCTAAAAAAAATAATATTGACTTTTTGATGCTTGATATCAGATAATATGTCTATTTTGAAACACGGTAAAAAAGTACTTTTACGTAAATTGAGATAAATATGTTAATGAGATTATCTCGTTTTATAAAAAATATTGTTGAACGTGCGTTTAACTTTTCTAAACGCATCAATAAACATGCCCAAGTACATGCAGAAGTTACAAAAAAAGATTGATTATTGGTCACCATTATCGTAGTGGCAGGGAGACAATAAATAATATTCATAATACAGTCTGACTTGGTCCAATCCGATACGGAGTAATTGGACTGACCGGACCAAATCAAACCATCGGGTCAGATCCGGTTACGGGTTGAGTACAAGGACCAATTGGTCAGACCAACCTGAGTCCTTTTTTATTAATTTCTATTTATTATATTAGTTTATTCCCTGAATCCTTTCATCTTTAAACCTTGTTCAACTTCCACCATTGTCTCTCTTCCCCCTCCAGATCTCTTCTTCTTTAGATCTCAAATCGCAGACCTTTGTTCTCAAATTGGCTTCCATTGTTGTCTGTCTCTGTTCAACTTCTCATGCTCAGCTCCCTCTGTTCTCAAATCGCAAATCTCCACCCCCTTCCCCCTCCGTCCGCAAATCTCAGACCTCGGCGCGGCGGCGACGAGGATTTGCAGCTTTGTAGAGAAGGGGATTGATGTGTGATGAATGGTTCAGAGGGAGTAGGGCCTCGCTTACATATGTGTTGAGTCGTCTTTGTCTTTGGCTAGTGAATCCTTGTTCATTTGTTAGGCTTCTACTGATTCTGCATTTGGTGCCACTTTCTTCATGCCTTCCTCTGAACCTTCACTCTTGGCTTCATGGGGTTTAGAAATTGAACCCAGGAAATTTGATGATCGGGAGTCTTCATTCTTCAACTCACTTAGGTTCTACTTTTTTTTGTTCAAAACTTTTGTTCTACTCCTGGGCATCTGGTGAAGAATTGATGGTCATATATATATTAGACTTTGTAAAAAAATCTAATAAAAAGGGAGAAAAATCAAAAAAAAAAGAAGAAGAATAAGGGTCCCAAACCACCGCTAGACCAATTCCGGCCCAACTAGACCTCAGATTGAAACTGGACCGGACTAGACCTCCGGCTTCCTTTTTTTAGCCTGAGGCTTTTACCAAACCAGGCCTTTCGTTGGACTTCAACCTGGTAGTTTGATCTACATCAGCCCTAGCTACGATACCATTCATGGGAAAAACTTTTCTTTATAAAGTTAAAGTACCCACTTATCATACACATAAAAATCAAAATGGAACTTCTTTCATATACTTATATCGTAAACTATAAATCATATTAAAAAAACAGACCCAAAATATATCTTTAAATCTTAACATTTGTTTGGTTTTGTTATTAAAGCTAAAGAATACTTTTGACAGGAGTTTACATTATACTCCCCTTTGATTCTCAGTATATGAGTCACTTTGTAGTAAAAATTATAAAGTGGATGTTACATTTAAATAGAGGAGGGGTATTTATAGGGTTAGGGTGTAAAAGTACTCGTGAAATTTTATTAAAAGTGTAACCAGCACCATATATTTTTTGGAAGTGCAAAAATACTCATGAATATTTAAAATTGATGCAAAAATGCCAAAAAGGTTAAATATATCCTAACACCGTTATTTTTTGTGGTGCATCTCAAACTATTTTCACATATACATATTTAGTGATGTTAGGTTATATTTAACAACATGACATTTTTGCATCTTTATAAAGTATACGGTATTAAACGCATTTTTTCATAAAAAGTTCATATGTTTTTATTTGCATATTAACTCTATTTTATAATAATACTTTTGGTCCTTAAGATACATTTGATATTTTTATTAGATTAAGAAACTAAATAAAGTATTTGAAAATATTTATTTATGAGTATCATTATATTATATATTAATTTATAAGTCAAATAATTTGAAGTAAAATATTAAATATAAATACTTTAAAGTAATTTATTTATTTTCTTTAGCATCTCCAAAAAAATCAATTTACCCTTATAATGAATATCAGAGCTAGCAAGATTTAGTATCATACAATAGTTTGAATACAAGTGCCTTTAATAAGAAAATACCATGTGTCAATAAAATAACAGATTTATGGTGCCAAAGATATCTTTGACTAAAATTTTATTATTCCTTTGGGTCAATAGAGACCAGTTAATGTGCTTATGCTTAATACATATAGTACAATATATAATCCTTATCTTTTGAGATGTTCGTTCATCATTTTGTTGCACCATTCATGGTGATGGTTGATGATGACGAATTTTTTTAAAATAATTTTTGTGGGTTATGATTAGACTTTATGATTTGTTATTTTTCTTGAGCCCAATTATGTTACTTTTCAGTCTTTGGTTTATGTAACAAAATGGTGTGTGTATATATAATGTCTTATGAAAGAAAATTAATTATTATAAAAAGTGCATTGAAATGTTGGATTCAATCTGGCAACCATTTCTGTTTTGTATATTTTTTTTTTGTCAAAATTTTTGTTTTGTATATAAGTTCTTATATATATATGTATGTATTTCGATCTTGAGTGGAAATTTTAACGAGATTTAAGATAATTTGACATAAGGAACTAAAACAGAAGTTAAGGGTAATTATATAATGAAGTGTCAATTTAATGTACTTAATAATTAAGTTAGGAATTGTTAAAATATTTTTTTTTTGAAAAATTAAGGATGTATAATCAGCCAATAACTTCTCAACATATGTGAAGTAATTAAAAGAGATTGATATTAAGAACTAATTAAAGGGAAAACTTGTATCATTATCTACAGATTTTTAACTATGTACTCATTTTAACTAATTCTCACCTATTAAGGAATAATGACAATGAAATTTTTAAAGCTGATCCTTATTATAATTCTCTTTATCTCTCTACACCTATAAATCATTCACATATATTGCCTCTTGCTCGAACTGGAAGTAAATAAGGTAAAATTGAAAAATAATTAATAACCCTTGTAAGTGAACTTACGACAAAAGAATTTTGTAACAAGTATAAATCATTAAGAGAACCACACCCCAAAATCCCATATCTCTCCTCTTTGTCTTATGCCCGTATAACGATCGTGCTTTCATTGAGAGGCTGATGTTCATGGAGAGAGCTGCACGAGGAGGATTCTGATTGACAAAATGCCGATCGAGTGAAGTGTTGTGGTGTGAAACCGCTAGGGACATTGGTTCTTAAATGAGGTGGCAATATTATAAGTTTTACATTAGGAAGCTTCACAAGTGTGATGCGATTTATAAATCAAGTGGTCATTCCTTCTAATAAACCAGTTTTTTGAGATGAGCTCTCCATTTTGACTTGTTTTCATCACACATTTTTCCACAATGAACTTATAATAAGGAGTAGAGTGGTGTATAATTAAGGATTTATTCTCAACTGACTGATTTAATCAATTATACACATCCTTTATTATCATCAGCTTAACCATATCAACATCTCATCAGAACACTACATCACTTGCCTCTTGTGGCAATGAGTGAGAATAGTTCTCCAACAAAACCCCATAATACAACTCTGAATAATCACTACTATCTTCCCCACCCGCAGCATAAGGGCTCCATGCACTCATGATCATCTCTTCATCAAAAGGTGATGGTGATGATGAAGAAGATGCAGAGCCCACTTCCACATCCATCCAATCATCGGTAGTACCGACTGACGTGGACCACTCCTGGCCGTCCACCTGTCCCACATGATCATGATCAATATCACCACCACCACCACCACCATACCTCTGGTGGCCGCTGCTGCTATTGCTACAACTGATCTCTGCCTCCAATGACTGAATCATACTCATGAGCCTGTCATCGTCATCTGCATAGTACAGATCATCATATTGCTCATCTTCTTGTATTTCCTCCATTAAAGCCATGAGAAGGATGTTGTTAGCCACTGAGAATTCTTCAAGTCCTTCCAACACAGTCTCAGGCACCACCGATGATGAAAAACCAGTAGAAGAAGCCATGGAGTTAACTAGAAGGTCCCTTTTCTCTTGTCTTTGGAAATGCTAGAGAGAGAGTGAGAGAGAAGCAAAGGAAAAGCTGATGATGCAGAAGACACAGAATGGCTTTGAAAGGTGAAGAGTATGTAACATTTATAGAGGCAATTTTACATGATAACATGATGTGGTGTTGCTGTCTTACACCCATCAATCATGGCTCTAATTAATTAAGGGATCAATCTCAATGAAATAATGGTGGGGTTTGTAGATATCTTTGAGTACATGCACCTTCCTCGTCATATTATAAGTTTCCTCTAACAATTTGATCAGTTTTTTTTAAAAAAAGTGTCTCGATTAGTTAACTTAATAATTTTGTTTGAAAATGAAATATTTTTCAACTTTGTTCATATTTAATAAGAGCATAGAGAAACAATATATTATACTTCAAGTTTTCTCCAAATAATTCATAATATGGTTAATATTTAGGAAAAAAAAGTTCATTAATGATCCATGAAGTAATTATATTACGAATCAAGAATTTTTCTATAAGGCGACATATGTTTAGAATTGAAAGGAGTATGCAGAGTCTAAAAATAAATAAATATGATAAACTCAATTTATTTCATAAGAAGATGTTGGAGAAAAATGATAAATAATGGATATATGTGTGTGTCCCATTGATGTTTAAGTGGGAAGCAACAAGGACACAAATCCTGGCGAAGCAAAATAAAAAAATGGTGGAAAGATGTGTAACAGAGAATCCAATAATGGTTGGGAACAGTGGGGCAGATCCAATGTGGTGATCTAATGACCAATAATTATTTAAGGATGCTAATTATAAAATGTTGCTTTTGAAAATGTTAAAGAAGTCCGTGGCGGACCCAAGACCCTAATTCAGGGGATGCAAATTATTTTTTGAGAAAATAAATGAGATTTATTCTTAATATCTTTTGAGAATAATTTGAGCAAAAATTTAATGGGTTCAAAATTAGCAAATGAGTGGATGCAAAATAAATCACATAGTACTAATATATACCTAATTTTCTGAAAGTCAGGGGGTGCGATTGCACCCGGTGGAATCTATGTAGGTCCGCCTATGAATGAAGTGACAACCTCTTCGCGTGTGTTTGGGGTAAATATGTGAATGCGATTATCTCGTTTTGTGGAAAATCACTGTTGAATGTGTGTTTGGGGAATGCGGAAGTGTTGACAAAAACCCTATATGAGCCAAAAGCCAAAAATTTCTCTTTTTTGCCAGAAGACGACTTTTGCCCAAAATGCCTTCTCCAAACCACCCTTTCCAAACACATTCTTTAACCACAAACGGTCTTCTATATTCAAGAATGCATAAAATCATTCCCCATGCTCCACACAATAGATTGCAAGCACGATTTGATTATTCAATTGTTCCTTTGTTGAAAAATAATTATTGCATTCAAATGCGTGATCCTTCTATATTTAAAAATACAAAAAATTACCGTGAAGCCTGCAAGCTTATAATGCTGCTTTTTTGCCTTTAGGCAGACTAATAAATTTGCATAGATAATCCCATACTGTAAATTATTTGTAGATTTCACAAATGGAATGTGTCGTGTTTTCTTTAATTTTTTTTGAATGTGAATAAGCATTTTTAAATTTTAGATGAGTTATAAACTCTTTAAACCTTAAATTAAATAAAAATTAGACTAACTAATTACATGGAGTTATCCTACAAAATTCAAAGCTTAAGAAAATTTATTGTATTTTTAAAAGACAGATTATTCACACATAAACAGAGGGGGGATCATTCTAAAAGAAGCCATTGTTTCATAATATATATACCAGGTCACTTTGAGAGTTTATAATTAATTACCATTTTCTAACTTTACCTATATTTATTAATAGTGCACATAGAATATTGAGAAAGGAGAGATAATCTAGATGAAGGGACAAAATCAAGTAAAGAAAAATTCATATATATTCTAATTCAAAATCAAGTACATATGTGGTTTTTAAAATTCAAAGTGTAGGGGAAGATCGTGCTTGTACCTAATATAAGAAGGGAGTTATATTGTGTGGTGTCTATATATCAAACACCAAGCACCACTGCTTTTTCTGGAGATAATATATTATGCCAATCGTATCTGCTAGTAGAATTCCTTGTCATCAAAATAGTCAAAGTCGTTTTAAAAAAAGATAATGTGTTGGACATCTGACTTCAAATTAAAGCACTCAAATATGTTGATTAATTTAGTAAGATACATGTTTAATTAGCATATTTACATTAAACAATATATTTTCTCCTTTGTGCATTTGTTAATTATGATTCCATCTTCAAGCATAACTTTATAATAAATAATATAAGGACTGATTAATATTTTAGTGAAAGTAGATTTGGATAAGATTTGAATTTGATGAGGAATATACATTGCTCGAGTGTGATAGTAAAGACTAAAGAGCATGTTGGTCCTATTACACTTTGTACGGTTGGATTTCCCAAGTGGACTTTCATAAATTATGTTTTTTCCACAAAAACTTAATTTTTTTTATATAGCTATCTCATTGGGTTATAAAATGATTGAGTATTATCAGGTCCAATAGAAAGTAGCTCTGTCAAAGGCATTTTCTGCATTGGTATAGATTAAAATTTAAGATTTTGTATTTAAGCAGACAAAGCCACTTCCATTTACTAGTAACACCTCAATTTAATATTAGTTAATTGTGCGTTTACGAATTGTACTGATCATTTGCAACACTTAAGGTCAACGAGTGTCAGGTTAATTAATTTGTTGAGAAAGTTAGTTTTTTGATCTCAAGTTTTGACCCAACTACCATTCAGTCTCTTAACTTTAACTCGGTGAAACTAACTTCTATAGTTTTTACTCAGTTGTAATTCAATCCTTACATTTTGACTCATTACAACTCAGTCCTTATGGTTTTAACCAGTTTATAATTTACTCCTTATATTTTAAAAAATAAATCATATATAATAAAAGGCCGATGACAAAATTATAAAATGATTAAAATTATAGAAATTGAGTTGCAGTGAGTCAAAATTCAATGACTGAGTTACAGCTAAATCAAAACTATAGGTACTAAGTTGCACCGAATCAAAGTTAAAAAATTGAGTTGGACAAAAAATTAATTTTCCCGAATTTGTTTTACTTTGTGTGAGACTGAATAGTAATGAGTAGGTGGTCAGCCTATTGGAATTACATAAAAGAGTTTTATATTGCCTTTTTCTGTTGTATTTGAAATTGTATCCCGGTTCTAAGCCGTAGGTTTACCATCTCAATCAACAACAATTTGGAGAATTTTTTGTTGGTGGACTTTCCAAATCAATTCTTATGCTTTGATTATAAAAACAAAAGCAACTTTCTATAAACCGTTTATGGTCAGAACTTATCTAGAAGATTATTAGAATCAGGGGGCTCTTAGAAGTGGAATAGACGAATTGAACTAATATTCTTATTCAATAACAAGTTATAGGACCTTATATAACTCTAACACTATCTTTTTCTCCTGAGGATATGCATTGATTTTTTTTTTTGGCGTTTGGTACATATCCTCAGATTTCTCTCTTTGCTTATGAACATGTCAGAACACTACATCAGTAGCATCTTGTGATGGCAAGTAATTCTCCAAAAGAACTTCATAATAAAACTCTGATGATGAGTAACAATCACCACCACTACTGTTATCATCCCCACCTGCAGTACAAAGGCTCCATGCATCCATCATCTCTTCATGAAATGAAGAAGATGATGGTGATGAAGGACTATGAGAGACCACTCCCATGTCCTCCCAAGATATTGATGACATGGAGCAATCATGACCGTCCACCTGTCCCACCTCAATATCTTCTTCGAATGAAGATTTTCTGCTACTGCTGCCAGAACTGATCTCTGCCTCCAAAGATTGAATCATATTCATAAGCCTATCATCTTCTTCACAGTACTGATCATCATCTTCCTGTGTTTCTTCCATTAAAGCCATGAGAAGTATGTTATTGGCCTCAAAGAACTCAAGCCCTTCACACACGCTACTCTCAGGCATTGCAGAAGATGAAGAAGCAGCAGCCATGGAGTTAATGTACCCTTTTCTTTTCTTGCTGGAAGTGGCTACAGAGAGAGAGAGAGAGACAGATCAAAGCAATGGAAGAACTGAAGAAGACTAGACAGAATGGCTTTGAGAGAAGAGAATGCAATCTTTATATAGGCAAATTACATGGTATTGTAACGTATGATGTTGAGATTGGCTGTCATATATGCTCCACCTATCATGTGGTTCTAATTAATTAATGTATAAATCTCAATGACGAAGTGGGATTTGGGTAGATATCTTTATATTAATTGAGTACAACAGAATCTAAATCTAAAATATATCTGTCATATATTAATAATCTTTATAAATTAGTTGATACATTATGTTTCTGTCACCAAAAGTAACTTCACAAACAAATTTTAAATGAAAAAAATTATAATTATTGGGGAATTTTTTTGCTTATTTTCTCCACCTTCATCTGCAGAATCTGACAATCTTTTACATTTCTGTCAAGGAGATGCATCTCTTTCCAGTCAACATTTTCTTTAAATATCAATCAATACACATAAATTAAACTAAAGTTGAACAAGAATAATTGATAATGCATTAAAATTATGAGCTTAATCATTTCATAAAGAAAATGATATATAAGAGATATGTCTCATCAATGTTGAGTTGGGCTACAACAGAAGGGGCACAAGTCCATGTGAGTGTAACACAAAATTAGTGGAAAGTTGGCTCACACAGCATCCAATAATGGTTAGCTAGGAACAGTGGGGCAGACCCAATATGAACACCTAATAACCACTAAGTATTGATTAAGTAATAGTGTGTGACAATATAATTACTGCTGTTTGGGAAATAATTAATATAAATATTGAGATATGATATAATTCAGTTGTTCATTTGGTGGAGTGGACAACTATGCTTCTGTGTGTGTGTGTCTCAAATCTAAATTTAAGAATCATGATCAAGTTCCACCAACATCCATGTGCACAGGATCGGGTATGATAATTCATGGTTGTTCATTTGTTAGAAAAAATAGTTTTTAAAAGAGTCTAAATTGCATAAAATTTCCCTAAAATTTTTTCGGCTTATCTAGATATGCATATGATACTTAAAAACTGGACATTTAGCCCAACATAGCACGTAACAAAATTTTTTCAGATCAACCCATATTATAATTAATTATTTGTTAGTTCGTTAATAGAATGTAGGGTAAGGGAGTAAAAATAATATGGAAGTTTTCACGTATAGGTTCCAGAAGAAGAAGATGAGGGTTGCTGACGTCGAGGCGGCGTCGGAGCTGCGGAAGCTCGGGGTGCTTCATGAGAGGTTCTTCCGGCTACAGGGAGTCGCAAGAAGAGTAGCAGGAGGAAAGTACGGAGGATGAGAGTCGACGAGAAGGGCAGGGAATTGACCAGGTTCCATTGGAGATATTGCCCTCCATCCTCATCTTCTTCAGCGTCGACGACGAAAATAGATCGGAGTTTGTGGGTATAGTTCTTCAAATCTGGGTTTTGAAGGTTTGTGTTTCATTTCTTGCTGCCGTTTAGCTCTGGCACTGCACTATGTAATTTTGAAATTGTCTTCTTCTTCCTTGGCGATTGTTGAGGGTCTATGGGCAGTGGCGGATCCAGATCCTGATTCAGGGTGCAAACTAATTTTTTATAAGATAAATGAGACTTATTCTTAATATCTTTTGAGAAGAATATGAGCAAAAATTTAGTGGGTTCAAAATTAGCAAATGAGTGGGTGCAAAATAAATCACATAGTACTAATATATACCTAATTTTCTGGAAGTCAGGGGGTGCAACTGCACCCACTGGGACCTATGTAGGTCCGCCCATGGATCCTCAAAACATTTTCTGATTTATGGTTCATAGTAGGGGAGGAGTTTCTTCTTTTCTTTGATTTTTAGTTGGTGCTTCCCATCAGATTTTTTTAAAAAAAAAATCTGGAAGAAGAAAAGAATGTTAGATTTTTTTTTTTTAAGGAATCTGTTGATTTTCATCCAGGATCCATGTTTTAGTTTGATTTTTATGTTTCATTATGATTTTAGGCTTGTTTATATATGCGTTTTTTTAAGAAAAAATCGTGCTTGCTACTGATAAGATCATTTGATCAGAGGATTTGAGAGATAAGGATAAGAGAATTTGAGAAGGAAATCAAGGTCATTTTTAGTACTTTGTATTTTTATTTTATTTTTGATGATTGGATAATATGCTGGATAATACACGTCACAATATACTACTTATCATTTATTGGTTAACAAATGGTTGATCATATCAAATTATTAACGTGGATGAAATTACCCTATTTTAAAACTTCCAAATTTAAAATAACCCCATTAAGTTTCATGTGTTGAGTGCCCATATACGAAAACTTCAAGATTATTTTTGTCCCTCTATCCTAGTGTGTAATGCATTAGTAACAATATATATATATATATATATATATATATTTATATATAATTATATCCACTTTAACTTCATTTACTTGCTAGAGTGTTTTAAATTTTAGGTTATGCATGCATAAATCTCTTAACTTTAAAGGGTTAATCTACGTTTTTGTTTTGAAAGTATTTTCAGAAGAATTAGAGGCACTCTAAAGAAAAATGGGAAAATTAATATAAATTATAAAGAATGGATTTACTTACTTAAAAGCCAATAACAGCTAAAGAGTGTAATAACAAATTTTAATGTAAGAAATGATAATATATGTATGATGTTCATTTGTCACGCAACGTTTTACTTATTAAGTCAATTCCTACTTATAGTAGTTCTCCCAATGAAATTTTGAACCTTTACATACAATCCTTAAAATCTCATTTCAATTTTACACTTTCTTAAGTCAATTATTAGTGTCAGTTAGGCCTTTTTTGACCCAACGTTGGCTTTATTTTAACTGTTTTAAGAAAAAAAAGAATAAAATTATGCAGGTTTTAAGAGATTGTGTGATACTGATTTATAATTTTATTTAGAGTATTAATAAGTCATTCAAGAATACCTTTGAAAGAAAAATGTACATTAATCCAACTTTAAATCATATTGGAAAGTCCGTTACATATAATTCCGTTTGGAAAAGTTAACCATGCATTCAACAGTATTTTTTTGCAAAATGAAATAATCTCCTTCATGCATTTACCTTGTAAATGGTAAACGTACTTCTCCATCGCTTTTCCAGATTGGCCCACTAACAACAAATTAAAGTGACTAGGTCCAAAATAAAAGAAGATAACCTCCCAAGAGAAGTAAGACCAAAATTTAAAATGTTTAAGAAAGTTTTATTGTCTGGTTTTAAAAGCAGAAAAATTATTTTCACATAGTAAAAAAACTCAAGGGATTATTTACAACTTAATTTTCTTAAAATTTGACATAAAATTTTTTAATTTGATGATAACACTAAATTATGATTAAAAAATTATTTGCTAATTGATTCACATGAGATTGCAGCTTACAAAAGAGCATGTCAGAGGACAATAAAAAAGTTACTTTTGTGATTTACGAGATAAAACTCTTATCGTGTATTTATTTCATATAACGTAAGTTAACTTAAAATAAACTTATTCAAACGCACAGGGGAAATGAATGATAGTTGATTCAAGCTATGAAAGGGGAAAAATAACGTTCGGAGTTTGGTAATCATGTGTTGATTGTGAATAGTTTCATTTGTAAGGTCACTTAGCTTCAAAGAACATATGTAAGGAGAAAGAAGACAAGTCCTTTTTGGTACATATCCTTTAATACAAATATCTCTTTTCTCTAATGGACATCTCATATCAGAACACTAAATCACTTGTTTCTTGTGGCAAGTAATTCTCCAAAAGATCAACTCCATGATAAGACTCTGATGAGTAGTAATAATCAGCACCACTAATAATATCATCCCCACCTGCAGCACAAAGGCTCCATGCATTCACCATCTCTTCATCAAATGATGAAGAAGATGAAGAACTGGCTGAGACAACTTGCATATTATCGTCCCAATCAGTACAGAATGATACTGATGATGACGTAGAGAAATCCTGATCGTCCACCTGTACTCCCACCTCCATATCATCATCACAGCTGTGGTAAGGATCAGCACTGCTAGTGGTGGAACTGATCTCTGCCTCCAACGATTGAATCATGCTCATAAGCCTATCATCTTCTTCACAGTACTGATCTTCTTCCTGAGGAGTTTCTTCCATTAGAGCCATGAGAAGGATGTTGTCGGACTCTGAGAACTCAAGCCCTTCACACACACACTCAGAAGTTGAAGAAGCAGCAGCAGCCATGGAGTTAACTGTTCTGTACCTTTTTCTTTCTTTCCTGGAAATGGCTAAAGTGAGAGAGAGAGGGAGGGAAGGAGGGAGAGATGAAAGGAAAGCAATGGAAGAACTGAAGAAGTCATGGAATGGCTTGAGAGGTGAATAAGAGATTGCAATGTTTATATAGGCAAATCTCGTGGGACTGAAACACAGGTGTTGAGATTGGTTGTCATAGGCCCAGCGATCATGTGAGTTCTAATTAATTAATTATGTATAAATTCTCAATGAAGAAGTGGGATTTGTTGAGATCTTTAACCAACTATACAAGAATACAAGATCAGTTATAAAAATAATCAATATTTTAATTATTTCTTTGGTCATATATATATATATATATTGTTTAGTTTATAGCCGCTTAGAACAAAACAAGGCTTTAATCCATAAATTAGTAAATAACTTTGTTTTCTGTCTATAAAAATTATAATTTTCAAGAATAATTATAAATGTAAAAAAATAATTAGCAGGAAATGATATTTTTCTTTATTTTCTCTCACCATAGCCTCATACTGATATCTGTAGAATATGACGATCGTTTATATATATATATATATTTGTGGAGATGCGTTTTTTGGAAGTCCACAATTTCTTTGTATATAAAATAATTCAAAACTTAAATACCATAATTATAGATGTACTAAATTGAGTTTAATCATATTATTTCATTAAAAAATGAAGGAGGAAATGATACATAAAAGATATATGTCCCATCGATGTTGAACTGGGAAGCAACAAAGGGAACAAGTCCAGGTGTGCATAACATAAAATAATGGAAATTAAAGTTGGGTAACATATGGGATCCAATAGTTAATGAATAGTGTGACAATTAGTGCTTTTATTTTGGAAAATAAATGTCAAGTAGTGATATGGTGACTCAGTTGTTCATTTGGTGAAGTAGACATATATTCTTAGTATTGTAAAGAATCATATGTTCCACCAACACACATGTGCGTGCAATAAGGATTAAAGATAATTCATGGTTGGTTGCTCATCATTTGTATGTGTTGGAAAAATTTGGCTGTTTAAACACTACCATTTTAAAAACAAGTTTAAATTTCACATTATTCCCCACTTTGTATAATAATGCTTATTTTTTGTTGTCGTTTCCATGCATAACTCAATCGCACCTATGTAGCTATACTTTTATTTTTTTTAATTTTCTTTCATACATGTATTCTTATATTCGAGGAAATTATCGTGGAGTGTGTATACATCAAGCATCACACATATTATTTTTTTTAGGAGATGTCTTTAGCGATTTTGAATTTGATAAGTTCAAATCAAAGAAGGATTTTTGAGGTTAAGAAGAAGAAGAAGAAGAAGAAGAAGAAGAAGAAGAAGAAGAAGAAGAAGAAGAAGAAGAAG
>JANTPZ010143131.1:0-12307 GCA_025593235.1 Vachellia pachyceras
CACCCCACCTGAATGTTTAAATAATCAGTTATAAAATTCGATAACATGGGTATTACTTTTAAAAATAAAAAGAAGAAAACTAATTAAGAAGAAGAGATCGATTACCAGAAATTCCAATGTCGTATCCGAAGATCAGACCTCCCATGGATGCAACAATACAAGCTTTGAAAACTGAGAAAGTCAGCTTCCCAGGATAAGCTTTATTGTTGCTAACAACTACGGCTCCAGCTCCCATGGTGAAGAAAAGAAATATGATACAGATCACTAATTCACAATCGCCTTGAGAACGAGGAATGATGGTGAATGATTAACCAGCAGATCCAGAGCTATTTATAGCCGTTTTTGGATAGCGCACGGGAGGGAAATACGAATTCTTTAAAAAAAAGAAAGAATTTGATCGGATAAAAACTTATCTTTTGTAATAAATCAAATTTGATTCTATTGAAGATATAAGATATTCTTTTCTTTATTATTTTCAATTTCAATATAACTTAAATCAAACAGTACGAATCAATTATTTTTATGACATACGAATAAAAAAAAATTCTCGATGCACCTTTATTTGTAAATTAAATTTAGGTGTTTATATTTATTTAGATCTAAAAAATAAAAAAAATGCATGTAATGCGTCTTTTTTTTTTTTTCAATATGTCTTGTGCCTCTCAACTATAATAATAAATTTGTGTAAATTCGATTCTTATATTCTATAAATTTTGAAAATTAGATTATCCATTGTTATAATCTAAGAATCATATCATACCATTATAATTTAAGAACAAAATCCCTGTTGTTTCGGATAAACTTCGTATATAAATAAGAAAATAAATAATATGAGGATAAACAAAATTAATTATCACACCCTGTTAATAAATTTATCTGTTAATAATAAATTAAATTTGATTCTACTGAAGATATAAGATGTAATTTTCTTATTATTTTCAATTCAAATAAAATTTAAATCAAACAATACAAATCAAAATAAAATCTTGGATATATCTTTATTTTATAAATTTATATGTTTATGTTTATTTAAATTTAAAAATAAAAACATATATATTTTGGCAGAAAAAACTCATAATCGTATTTTTTTATTATCTTCTCTATATGTTTGTTGCCTCTCAACAATAATATTAAATCTTTATAGAATAAACTCTCAACATGTGTTTTAGCACATCCATTATTATAATTTAAGAATCATATCATACTTATTTAATTTAAGAACAAAATCTCAATTTTAATAGATAAACTTCGGCTAAAGATAAGAAAAATTAAGTTAGAAAAAGATTTGGAGAATTTTTTATTAAATGAGTTATACAATAAAAATTATTTCTTACTCGTATTATTTTTTGCCAGCAAAAATTATTTCCAATTAGAATCATATTTTTTTTATACACAAGAGGGTTAAAACCCAACAGAAAACAAACTAAATTGACAGGGGAGTGACTCCCACAGAGGCATTAAAACACAAGCTCCTCATGTGCATTGGAGGAGACCACACAATAGCAGAACCGGACAAGCCTTCCTTCGCCAAGGCATCCGCCAAGGCATTTTGTTCTCTCGGAATGTAGAGCAGTTTCAACTCCCAGTCCTTTTGCATCAGGTATCTAATCTGTAAGGAGACCAAGGTGTAAGTGTTATCTGGCTCATCTGATAACAGCCTTTCAATTAGCTTCTTTGCACCCGACTCCAAGATCACCTTCCTGAAGCCAAAATCCCACGCCATTAATAAACCTCTAAAGATGTCCCATTCCTCAGCTTCAATGACAGTGCATGTTCTAATTATCTGTGCAAAGCCAACATCCAATATCCTCTATAATCACGTATGACCCCTCTACAACCTGCCAATGCTCCATCTCTTGTAACTACCCCGTCCACATTGACATGTAATGCTCCATCTCTTGTACCTGCATCTATTTATTCCTTCTGCTGACATATTCCTTGCAAAATAACAATCGCAGAATATATGTATTTCATCCTCAATCCCCAGACTTGCAAAAAGCACAGGTAAATGCAGTTGATGACCAGACGCTTCTCGATTCGTTGGTAGGTAACCTATTCCTGTATGCCAACCATAGAAATACCCTTATCCTCTCTGCTCCTCTCCACCTCCATCTCTTGTAACTACCCCGTCCACATTGACATGTAATGCTCCATCTCTTGTACCTGCATCTATTTATTCCTTCTGCTGACATATTCCTTGCAAAATAACAATCGCAGAATATATGTATTTCATCCTCAATCCCCAGACTTGCAAAAAGCACAGGTAAATGCAGTTGATGACCAGACGCTTCTCGATTCGTTGGTAGGTAACCTATTCCTGTATGCCAACCATAGAAATACCCTTATCCTCTCTGCTCCTCTCCACCTCCATCTCTTGTAACTACCCCGTCCACATTGACATGTAATGCTCCATCTCTTGTACCTGCATCTATTTATTCCTTCTGCTGACATATTCCTTGCAAAATAACAATCGCAGAATATATGTATTTCATCCTCAATCCCCAGACTTGCAAAAAGCACAGGTAAATGCAGTTGATGACCAGACGCTTCTCGATTCGTTGGTAGGTAACCTATTCCTGTATGCCAACCATAGAAATACCCTTATCCTCTCTGCTCCTCTCCACCTCCAAATGTGCCAATACAAAGAGGAATGATCACTGACTAGGCTTGCCTCCATCATGATGTATGAAATAACCTTTCCTAGATCATAATAATTTAACCATAATTGAATAACGACATAGATATGCGGAAGCGATTTCTTTTAATAAAGCACCCTGAATTCTTGCTACATGTTCCCTTCACAAATTGTCATTAAAAAAATCCGAATCGCTTGCGCAAAATAATGAACCAACATCACGGGGCCCACAAGTTCTTGCCGGCCTTCCCAAAATACAGTGCATCATAATAATGGGCCTTATATGGCAATATAAAATTTAATACAATACCAATATCAAAAAGAGCCCACAAGGCTTAATGACTATGCCTCTGGCTGCTTCCTTCGGCCTTTATCAAGATTAGAGGTATTGCTTAAAAAATCATAATAATAGGATGGGACATGATGTCTCAGCAATCGAAATCAATTTCTAACATATGCAGGATAGAAATGCAAGTTAGAGAAGCAGGTTTGTCAGTATAATAATAATTTAATAACACAATATCTATCAAAAGAAATTAACCCCCTATCCACCTACTCCGCCTTATAACTTCTGGACATGGCACAACCTATCGGTGCTAGTAAACCTGGCCAACGGCTAACTAGTCACTTTAGGAATGCTGTCTCCTCCCGTACCACCTGCAATAGGCCAAGGCAAGGAGGTGTCCACCCACACCAACTTAACTTAAATCCAAGTCAAAGATCAGTAACAGTTGAGGGGTACAACAATTCACTACTCTTCATTCGTCCCAAAAATAACCCACAATATAACACCTAATGATATAAATGCACGACCATCATCCATACTGTCCCAATGCTATAATTATATAATTCATCACAAATGTCACAATATCTCATATATAACAAAACACTCATACAGTTCAAAACTACATTGCTTCACTGAATAAATGTCATATATAAAAATATGCAAAATTTTCTAGATCATAATTAAATTTTCCCATAAGTAAAATAAGGGTTAGAAAACACCTTACAGTCCCAAACAAGGATACAAAAGAAATTAATCCCGGTTACCTCGATTCCAAGCTAAATCCCACTAGCCTTGAGAATCAGGCAACCAAATACAATCTAGTGTCCAATTAATCTACACAATGATGCAAATGTGAATTTAATATATAAAAATAGTTAAATAAATTATTACCCAACATTTCCACTCACACTTTATCCCCAACTATATATTTTATAATTAAATTTAATCATCATTTTTTTCTTAACTTCTTTAACTTCTCTATACCTCAAATTAACATAAATTTTAGTTTAATTAATTTAAATTTTTTCTTTGCACAACTATTAAATTATTTTAAATCAATTTTATAGGTAAAAAATATCCAATATAAAATTATATATATAAACTATTTACAGAGAAATAAACTATAAAATAATATAATTAGTAAGATAACAAATTTAAATAAAAAAACATAATCACTATACCAAATATCATATTTTATCAAAAAAAAATATCCAATTGACTCCATTCATAAAAAATCTCCAAATGCCCCCAAAACTAAAATAAGTCACACTAGAAATTTAAATTTCAAAATTTTAAATCTTAAGTAAAATATTTAACTCATAAAAATTTGTTATTATCTCCAATAACATCAAATAAAATATTTAAATTATTAAAGATTTACTATTACTTCCAAAATCTCAAATAAAATATTTAATTCAACTTGAATCAGTCAAATATTCTGTATATTCTAAATTTTATACAACAACAAAATAGATAGATACTTTCAAAGATAATTAAAATATCAATAAATAGTCCTAGTCTTACAACAAATAATAATAAAAATCACTTTACTAATATAAGATCTTCTGCTAATAAAACTCCAACATGAAAAGTATCTGAATCCAAAAATATTCCCTAATTAACATAATATTACTACCCATAGAAAGCGAAAAATATTTAGAACAACTTTCATAAAATTAGTTTAATGAAAATAAAATATTTTACTTACCTAAATAATCCAACTAGTAGAACCTTGAGACTAGAAAACTCCCTCTCACACTCCCACTCACCCCCTCTCTCCCTTCGCGATCTCTCTCAGCCGACGATCTCCTCTTCTCTCGAGTGTGTGCTTGAGCATGTAGTGTGTATATGTTATTGTGTGTGGGGGTATTTATAATACCCCACAGTGTTGACCCCCCAATTTCTTTTTTTTAAAACCCCTCTGCACATGCTAACTACACAAACACTTCTCCAATCTGTGCATGCATCCTTATGCTCTTTTGTTTTTTTACACATCACCATTACCATTCCCTTTTCCCCCACACACCACGCCAAATCCTTACTAACCACATATGACAACATAGTGAAGTCCCATCGTCCTCGCTCAACCCACTGTGACATCACGGTGCTTTCATCCTCCTCAGACAGTGGTCGTGAGCACATTTCCTTTATTTTCTTGTCCTGAAATAGCCAAACGTCATTGAAGAAACTAACTGAATCTCCATTCTTGAGTCACCACCTTGTACCTGCATCTATAAATTCCCTCTGCTGACATATGAACCGCTATGAGCTGAGTCCCCAGATTTTACATTAAGCAATTCATTTTCACTCCTCAACATATATTTTTTACTTAATACTTCTATCCATAAACCACTCGCCCCTAACACAACCTGCCATGCTAACTTTGCTCCCAACGCTCTATTCATAGTGGTCAGCCTCTTAAAACCCAGACCTCAATTGCCTTTGCCTCAGAATCTTGTCCCAACTGACTTGGTGGTATCCTTGATTCCTTCCATTTCCACCCCAAATGAAATTCCTCTAGAGTCTTTCCACCTCATTACAAACGGCCACCGGTATCTTTGCCACCTGCATAGGATACATAGGAACTGTACTCAAAACGGACTTAGCCGACGTAATTCTGCCCGCCAATGACAGTGAGTTAGATTTCCAAGCTGATAGCTTCGTTGACCCTGTCAATATAATATACTGAAACTTCTATGAATTCCTTTTACGCCTTGTGAGGGGAAAACCCAAGTAATTCCCAATCCCCTCCGATATCTTCATTTTTGTTATTGCTGCTAGTTTTTTCCTATGGCTGACAGGTACATTTGGTGAACAAAAAATGGAGGACTCCGCAAAACTCACCTTACTCCTTGAAGCCTTACCGAATTTGTGAAGGCAGTCCATCATGCAATTTGCTTGCTCCTCCGTTACCTCCCTAAATAACAGCAAATCATCGGCAAACAACAGATGCGGCAGCATAAGACCCTGTTTTGTAATGTTGACCGGTTTCCACCTCCCCGCATCCGCAGCATCATTGATCAAATGTGATAATCTGTAGTGCGGTGAAAAAACAACATACACGCGCGCAGTGGCTATTATGGCTAGTGATATAAACTTTTGTCCCAATACTCTTCAGTAGAGTAGTTATCTAAAGCCCTTATGGTAAAGCCCAAAGCTTCAATTTTTAAGCCAACCCCGATTAACCTTGAAAATGTTGATAGCTGGAATAGTAAAACACCAATGTGTGTGTTTTATTAAATACATAGATTTAATTTAAGAGGTATTTTTTAATTACATGGAATTATTTTAAAATTTTGAAATATATGTCAACTGAATTTAAAACAAAACGTTTTTCTCCTTATCACTACCCTTTGCTCTCTTAATATAAAATCTAGTTGACATATTTACTTTCTATTAAATATTATCTCTAATCCTCAATATAAGAGCTAATTGACTTTTTTTGAGGAAGTTAAAGAAGCTAAATACATTACTTAAAATTATCTATATTTATCTTTTTTCTCAAAATTAATTAGAGCGGATAAGCGGGCGGCCCGTTTACTTTTTTTCTCCCCTCTCAAAAACCTACATACTTGAGAGCTAAAACATGAATGGAAGCACACAAAAAAATCCCTTATTTTACAATATGGTTCAAGAGGAAAGAATTCAATTGAATATAGTTCAAGTTCAAGGGGCATTCCAAAAACATAATTCAAATCTAGCTTTGCTTTGATAATTTAAACATCACATTTCCAACAAGCATGAAAAGCCATCAATAAAAATCACACATGGAAATACCTTAGAGCCTCTCCCCAACTCCACTCCCAACGGCCGAGTGAAAGAGGGAGTGAAACACCTAGAGTCTCAAAGCTTGAAATAGTGAAATCGATAACCAGTTGAATGAGGAAACCGACGAATTGATGCAAAGAACCAGTGAGTCTGAGCGTTTGAGAGATAAGAGTATATAACATAGGCATTCTCAAGCTTCAACTTCACTGCCACCTGCCCTCGAATCCTCGATCGCCTACTCGTGCCACAAATCAAAGTACAGAGTAAATGCATAGTAGTCTCACGGAGACTGTGCCCTCTCTCCAAGCCTCCCCACTTGCCTTCTCTCCCTCACTCGAAAAAATCGTGCCACCTGCCCTCCAATCCTTGAAAGAATAAAGCTTTGCTTCGATCAGAGCCGCCACACTTGCCCTCTTCGTCCCTCGCCCAGTCGTGCTCGTGAGTTAACCATGCCATGATTCATAACTTCATTGCTGAGTGCAGAGACGAAGGTGGCTATAGGAGAGAAGAGTATGCTTGGCGGCTGAGGTGAGGTGGTGTCTGTGAGAAGGGGGAGACAACTGACAGAATCGCGAAATGAGTTCATTAGCTATAAGGGTTTTCACGTTTCAATTTTCTTTTTAGATTTTGTGCAAAAGGGGAAAAATGCTTAACTTCATGGAACGAGGGAATCAGACCTATGATCTTTAAGAGCATGTGTTTTAAACCAACCCATGTACAAACTAAGGCTAATCATTAGTTTGTGAGATTAAATATCTATATATTATCATAAACTAAACATATAAAATTATAATAAACATATAGAGTAGGCACAGATAGCTCGAGGGTGTGTCCGTAGCCCCTACCGTTTAATGCATTAGCCCATACCCACCATTGGTCATTTTTTGGCGGGTCCAAAGGAGCAAATAATCATGCAGGTCCATGCGAGCTTACCAAATTGCGAGCCTTTTGCTCAACCCTACTCATAGATCACAAGTCACAACTCATCCATGTAATAAAATTATAGCATCTCCGGAATGTTAATTTCAAGTATCTAAATCAATAGCCACTTACCCACATTCGTATGTTCAGAATAAGTATCAAGTAATGAAGCAGTATTAAGTCATACATATGCGCTTTCAAGGAAAATTTCCTAAAAGGTATAAATTTACCCGATATGTGGAAAATTATATGCACTAAAGAAAGAGCAAGATGTCACGAACCAATCTATGGGTTCCTAAAATTCTCTAGAAATCCCTTGTAAATACATAAATATATAAGCATATTTTAGAATTCTCCACACTTTTCTACACTTGTATAGAATCTAGATATTTTAAAGGAGAAATCTAGAAGATCAATATAGGCTGTTAGATCAAATAGATCTCTACCATCATTGAGGAGGTGTAGTAGTATAAATACTCCCAAGGGGTATACAAGCATTCTCCCAAGCACTCTCTCACTAGTTTCTCTCTCTAGTCTTCCTCAGTTTTCATAGCTAAGTTAAAACTTGAAGGCTTATTGGTAAGTTCTCAGCTTGAGTTTCGATAAAACTTGCTAGGCTGTAAGAGCTGACATCAAGTAAATACTCGGCCCGTGGCATAGAGCACAAAAAGTAGACACCCAAAGGTAAATTTCTGCATATTTAGATCAGGCATCAAATGATATGTATTTCACTCAGCCTCGTGGGAGTGCATTTCATATGCATGTCCAAATCCCAAGGCCAAAGGCATCAATTTAATTTCAAAATATTGTCATTTCTCTAATAAGCTACATATCCATTAAGAGATCTCAAGGTATGCGTGTACGGGACATTATGACAGCATTGCATGTCAAGATCAAACCACCGAATCAATCTCAATTTTCCCACTTCTATATACCAACATTCATAGCAAGCATCAAAAGATGAAACCCTCATCAAGCTCTGCGGTTGTGCTTATAACAGGAATTTTCCAATAACGATACATCTAGCATACATGTAAGGGGGCTACAGACTGAAAAGACATGGATAGTCTCAAGGTAAACATCTAAAACAGACCCCTGTAAGTATACTTTTGCACATTAAAATTAGGCATCAAATGAAACAAATATCATTGAACCTCGTAGGAGTGCAGATAGATATTCAAACACCAAAACCAAGGCATCTATTTTAAATCAACTCCCATTTCTCATCGATCTTGATAGAAAGCAAGGCATCCATGTAATAAAAATTATGGTATCTTCAAATGTTAAGTTCAAGCATCCAAATCAATTGCAACTTAACATGTAGGTATTTGGACCGATGGAGTGGTCATTAAGCTTTGCAAGTGTGCTTAAAAGAAATTTTCCAAAATAAGTAATATATTTATCATGTACGCGGGTTGTTACAAGCAGCAAAGAAAGAGAGTCAAAAGCTAAAACATAAAAGTAGACCCCGATAAGTAAATTTCTACGCATTTAGATTAGGCCTAAAATGACATAAATTTCATTGAGTCGTGCTGGAGTGCTTTCAAATCCATGATCAAATCCCAGGGCCATAGGCATCTATCTATTTCATTTCAAAATATTGCCATTCCTCGAGTAAAGCCACAACTCCCAAATGCATCAATTTAATTTCAAAATATTGTCATTTCTCTAATAAGCTGAATATCCATTTTGAGAGATCTCAAGCCATGCATGTAAGCAACATTAATATCACAGCATTGCATGTCAAGACCAAGAAACCGAATCAATCTCAATATAGCCACTTTTATATGTCAGCATTAGTAGTGAGCAACAAATGATGGAACCCTCATCAAGCTTTTCAAGTGTGCTTACAACATGAATTTTCCTAGAAGGATATATTTAGCTTACATGAAAGAGGGCTACTGATAAGACTTGTCGTGAGGCTATCAAATAGAACTAAGTTAAATGTAATATAGTAGCATTATTCTAGGTCGATCTCTAAGTGGAGCCTATGTTGAGTTACCAAATAATATAGAATAATTAACAAATTAACCCAAAAGTATGTGAAATATGTATTATCTATCTAACTAAACTAAATGGCTACTATTTCTAATTTTTTTCTTCTTATTTTTAAAATGGAATGGATAATGGATGAAGTGAATCTCCTTGATGAATGACTTAGCCAATATTTCTAATTCCAATTAATTAAGTTCGATTAAACCTTACTAGCCAAGGATTAGTAAAGAAACCTTCTCCTAATCAACAACACTAGTAAAATTTACCTAACCACCTAGGTTTCTTTAGTTCACTAAAGGTGTCTTAAGAGGCTAGCTCACATTAGATTCACAAAGGTCCTCTCACTTTCAAATAAATTGAGAGCTTCAAGAACACGAATTATCAACTATAATGAAAAATAGGTCCACAAAATAATTAACAATTCGTTAAATGCAAATCAAATGCAAGTATTAATATCCAGATTACACTTACCAGTAATAATCCTCAAATGTATATATGAATCACAGTTCTAAACGCCTAGCAACTATAATCAAAATAGATAAAGAGTGAATACTAAAATTAGGAACAACCAAGCTTCCCTCTTAGCTCAAGAACTCTGAAAAGCTTCATCAAATCATCAAGGAGTGGAATGATCATATGCTCATGACAGGAGAACGACTATACCAAACCTCATGTCCTCTAAGAGTCATGAGAACCAAATCTGAAAAATGCTGAAACCGAATGAGGGAGAGTCCCAACGTCCAGAATAGCTGGATGAATCTGGAGGCGCCCCCAAATGGAATAGATGAGAGGCAGGAAAATGAAACCCCTTCATCTCCCCTCCTCCGTGTGCTTGCGTGGAAAGTAATCGGCAAGAGAGGAATCAATGTGTGGGCCAATAATTGGATATTGGTGTGTGGGCCGCTGGGGTGATGAATTGATGGAATGAGGACCAAAAAAATAGCTCTCCCAAGGTGGTGGCTGATTGATATGTTTCCGTGGCTTCTTCCTATTTTTTTTTAATGAATGAATCAATTTCCCCTCCTGTTGCGTGGCAGCTTGGGAATGTCATGGAATTAATTGATGAAAATGCTCCATGTGCCTTTTTCCTTTCGTCTGCTTCCAGGTGACCCTTATGAATTAATGAGGGAATGAAATAATGGGCTTAATGATTGGGTTTGAAATAGAAGAATAAAAGACCCAATTTTTTTTAAAGATACTTACAATAAAAATTGATCTTGAGTAGCATCAAATATTTTAGGATCAATTATTTAACAAAATGATGAAAATTATAAACATTGGTCCATATTAATTTTAATTTCATGCAATTGCAATTAATAATAATTAATGCAATTAATATCAATAAAAGCCCACTAATATCATCAAAAATCCTCTAAATTGCTACAAATCTAATAGATAAAATATGATTAATTCAGCTACAAGCCAAAAAGACATGGATGGTATAAGGCAAACATCAAGGGAAAAACGCTATGAGCATATTTTTGCACATCAAGATTAGGCATCAAATATAACAAATGTTATTGACCCTTGTAAGAGTACATCAAAGCCAAAACATCTATTCTGAATCAAAATTGTGTCGTTTCTCAGCAACCCTGATAGATCAAAAGGCATCCATGTTATAAAAATTATGGCATCTTCCATTGTTAAGTTCAAGCATCTAAATCAATCTCAACTTATCCACATCTGTATGCAGGTGTTGGGGCAAAGCATTGCATGATGAGGCGGTCATCAAGTCATGCATGTGTGCTTACACTAAAAATATTGCGAAGTATTTGTTTATCATAAGCAGTAAAGAAAGAAAGTCAAAGTTAAAACACAGAAGTGGACCCCAACAGTAAATTTCTGCATGTTTAGATTAGGCATCAACTGATATAATTTCATTAAACCAAATAGGAGTTTCAAATACACGTTCAAATCCCAGGGCCAAAGGCAACAAAAGTATTCCCCTGTGAGTATATTTTCACACATAAAGTTTAGTCATCAAATGAAACAAATGTCATTTCTCAAATAAGCCATAAATTCTATTTTGATAGATCACAGGGCACACAAGAAAATGGTATCAAGGAAGCTTCGCAAGTGAAGTTAAAGTGAATTTCCATTTTTCAAATATTCACTTAAAACTAAAAGGGAAAATGATAAAAAAAGGATCTGGAAATTGGAAAATCTTAAATTAGTTTTTTACCATTCTTAATAAGGTACTAACAACTAATGATAAGCAATTCATAACTTATTTTTCATTTTTCAAGGAATTTGCATTTTCCCAAATTAAAAGGAATGCCTGATTAGGGATTTTGCATTTCCCAAGGAATTGTTGTGTCATTTTCCCAAACTAAAAGGAATAAGAAGAGGAACTGCATCCTCTTTTCTTTTTTTGCCGGAACTGCATCCTCTTTTCACCCAAGGTCTAAAGTGATAAACTTTTATCGACTTAGGAATTAAAAAAGAGCACATCGTATTCATTTCTCCTCCTTAAATATCTAAGACAAGTTTCTCAATATTTCAGCTTACGAAAAACTACACACACCTTGCCAAGGGGAAAAAAAGGTGCATACAGAAGAAATAGATCCCAAAGCAAATGGTAAATTCTTCATTTGCAGCTGCCCAAAAAAAAAAGGCAAAGATATTACGTTATCATTGAACATCACTTCAACCATCAAACATTTTTCAAAATGTTTCGAGCAAAACACACTAAATATTTCCCA
>JANTPZ010143141.1:0-11296 GCA_025593235.1 Vachellia pachyceras
ACACCAAATTATGGGCTGTAAACATGAAGGTAGAAATAAAATCACACAGTGGTCTTATCCAAAGTACTTTGACTTTAAGTTCTTTCATTGAAAGTTGTTTTATCTCTTTATATGTTTTGACAATATTTTTTTATCTTTAGTGCCTCGACAATCAAGCAATACTGAGTGCGGGTATTATGTCATCAGTTACATGTATAGTATCATTCAGAGTGTATTGACTAGAGATTTAGAAAATGTAATTCATAATCTATCAAATATTGATGAGTTAATCGTTTAGTTTGATGAATTTGAATTATTCTAATAATTGTTTTTAAATTTGTAGATTTTTATATAATGACAATATTTACTTGGCTCATGACATTAATTTGATCGTAGATTTGTTAGCTAGACGTCTCCTTGACTTGTAAATAATCCTTATTTCTTCAAGGTTAATATATAGTTCTAACTCTTAATATAGACTTTTATAAGGTCAATTAGATTGATGAATTATGTTTCTCTACCACAAATGTACAATGATCTTTGCTCAGTAAATGATAATGACTTTTGTGTTTCACTGCCACAAGGACTTGACTTAGGTAGATAACTCTTGATGAATTTTGTGTTTCTCCGCACAATGACTTTTGCTTATAACCCTGATATGTATTTACTGACGTAATTGTCTGGACTTGATCTAGTGTATAAAATGCAATTGTAAACTGAATCAGATGTAATAAAGGGGTTAAATAAAATTATACAAAAGTTTTTTTAAAAAAAAAATATACCTACGATGCCCTATATAGTATCATAGGGCGCCGTAGGTTGCCATAGGGGGCACCCTACGACGCAATATAGGGTGTCGTAGGTCTATCCTACAGCGTCTTTGTTCATATAATGCCCTGTAGGCCCTCACTTTTTACTCCCCTCACATATACACCCTCTGAGAAAGGGCGCCAATTGGATTAAAAATAGGGCGTAAAAAGTACCTTTTGTAATAGTGATAATAACATCATGTGATTCATCTTACCAACTTTATCTAGTGAAATAAAGGTTTTATTGTTGTTGTTGTCATCGTCGTATATCATAGGTTTGCATAGGTTGTTAACAAATATGGTGGCAACTAGCAAGTTTGTGATTTTGATGGATTATTGGAGACCACATGCATAAATTCTTGTCAAGTAAAAGTATTTACACTAAATACGATTGACTTTAAATTTGAAATAAATTATAACATTTAAAATTAAGGATTTTCACTAATGATAGTGTAAATTTTAAAATTAATAATAATTTATTTGAGTGAGTAAATGGAACCTAATATCCCATATGAATATAAACAAGATACTGGGGAGGAAAATAAACACGCTCAATTGGCTTCCTCTTATATTTGAAACTTGGTATGATTGGAATTTGGAATATTGATTGGGATCGACCAGAGAGTAGTGAGTAATTTATGATTGCTGCCAAAAAAATGAAATTTTTTATTAAAAATTTTCAGCTACAATCTTTATTCCTCTCCACCCTCCCAGAAAAAATATATTAAACGCTATTAATTATCGGCTCAAAATGTTCACGCAATCCAGTTGGCTACATATTAATTTTCTACTAAGTACGTAGCTGTTATAGTCCATAGCTTTCATTTTCATGCATGCACGAGTCACATTCCAAGGTTGAAGTTTTGATCAACAACAACAACAATAATAATAAATTATTTTTTTTTCTTCTGATTGACAATACCTCACACCAATTATTAGTTCAATAGTTATTCAAATTAAACTAGCCATAGTTCTAACAAATAAAGACATTATTAAATGTACTCATTTTTGTTATCTAAATTCATTATCTGCTTCATAATAAAATTTTAAACAAGGATTTACAATGAGAGGGATGTTTAATTCTCATTAGATTGATATTTTTTATACATTTTATGTTATATATATATATATATAAATGTGCATCTTGCAAAATTCTTAGAACATCAAGTTGCACCTGGGATGATAAGAATGCTGAAGAATAATATAGGTATTATTAAATAAATTTTAGGCTCAAGTATCCAATCTTAGATACTAAAAATAAAAACACACTAAAGATGGTAGCTAGTGAGTTGTGATTAATCACTTAGTTCAATTATTAAATTTCAAGCTTGCTTTTGGCGCGCGCGCGCACACATAAATCTTCTAATCATTGAGAGAGAAAATAGAGAATATACGTATTGTGCTTGGTTGGGAACACCATTTCCCCAATGGTATACGTAAGCCGAGACAAAACAATCTTAAAATCTGTAAAAATCATCTCGAAATCTGTTAAACTATCTTAAAATCTGTAAAATATCTCACAATCTGTAAACTCATTTCTCCTAACAGAATTTTCAAATACACCACAGTTTTAGTCAGAATCCGTAATATATAGATACCTACTTGGACGGGTGGTAATAGGCTATCCCACAGTTTTAGTGAAAGAGAAATGTTTCATTAATATGCATGAACCATTGGAAATTATATTTCAGATATTAAAAATATTTTGGTAAAAAAAGATATTAAAAATATTGGAATAATTTATTAGTTGAGATATACATATTATATAGTATTATATATACATGGCTGGAGGACCCTTCCGAATTTTAAAAATATATCTAAAGTAAGTTAATTAAAGGGTTGGTGTGTTCCAATAATTTCCCTATGTTGTTAATTATTTATGCTTGATTTGGGTAATTAAAGTAACTATGAGCATGCAAATTAATTCAAGGGTGTGATTCATGATTATAGTTCTTAATTCAGGAGTGGCTGCTGAGGTTACTAATAAAGGTTAGTAAGGTTTTTAATGACAACCTCAGCAGCCACTCCTTGGACATTATGGTAATTTTGTGAATCTTTAGAACCTTTTATTTATTAATTCTCCTATTTGGGATCTGATTGTAAATTTCCCAAATAAAATCCTCTAATGCATTAAGTTAGTAAAGTTAAACTAAATTTATCTCTCATTTTAATTTAGACGAGGTTAATACATAAAAGATCTTAAAGTGTCAATACAAATAGCATATTGCACATCATTCATGATTTATCTCACGGCATTTATTTATTTTTTATATTTCATGTGATACATGGGAAAATATGTATTAAAATAACATAAATAGGTTTAATATAGTATTAAGTAAGAATTATTGATTTTTCCCACTAATTAAGGAGGTCTTTACTTCATGCTCTAGTCTTTTAGATCAAATGTGTTTCCGATTATAAAGCAAAATAAGGACAGAATATTCAATTACTTTGCATGTAAAATGTAAATAGATGCATAATTAAAGAATAATTTTTATTCATAATAAACAAGTGGGATACTCTTTTCCGATCCTAAATATACATAATACTTTGTAAGCAATTAACATCTTTTCATTTAAAATTGGATGGATTATATACAAAAACATGCTAAGGAGTGATAAGAGAGTGATTTTTTTTTGTTTGATTTGAAATACAAATATTAAAAATATTGACCTCTATACAACACTGTGCGAAAATTGGCAAACTTCGAATACGTTGAATTATTGTCAATCCTTATATAGGGTTTGTTTGTTGGAGCGTAGGGAAAAGTTAAACACATGTTCAACATTGTTTTTCTGCAAAACGAGATAATATTGTTCAAAAAATGAGTTTCATACAAGCACCTAAAATGAGTTTCATACAAGCACCTAGCTTATATGAAAAAAAAATAGGGAAAGCTAGGTGCTTGTATGAAACTCATTTTTTGACCCCTAATTATTCTCCATCCAATCTTAATTTAAAAGTTATTTAAATAATTTGAGTATGTGAAAAAATTAAATAAATTAATTAGCTTTAACAAATGCGACCCAATCAAACTAAAGTACCTATGTGTAAACTATTAAAAAAACTCTCATGAAATTAAATCATAGTTGTCGTGAGCTTCCAAAATCATATGATGAATAGTACTAACTTGAAATTCTGAATCTAATCTTCTAGCTTTGACTCGGTCTAGTGTTGTCTAGCTCCCTGACTAGTTCCATGATCATGGGTGCATTTGAATTATTGTTGTATTTAATTACTGTTAATTGAGTATCAATAATCATGGAGAGCAATGACTTGATGTTCTGACTATACTCTAATCGCTACGGTAATTTCACTTTCTACCTTGATTACACATCCCTCTTAAAATCAACCAGCATTAAAAGCTATCTCTAATCATTGTTCAAATTATACGTGTTTGGGAATCCGTTGGGAGAATGATTTTACACAAACAGAAGTAAGTATGTGAGAGGGGTTTTGTCTCAACATGTGTGTAACGTAAATAACCCGTTTGGAAACACAGTAGAAAAATAATTTTAAGTAAGATGATGTAAATATATGAAGGAGATTATCTCGTTTTACGAAAAACACTATTAAACATGCATTTCAGTTTCCCAGAAGCTCAGGGGGCCTTTAAAGCTTTTAATCTCCTGCAGTAATGAAACAAAAAAAATAAAGATCTTACAGCTAGGATCAAAAATAACCCTAAACTGGCTAGTTAGCCCATATATTTAAGACAAGAAAAAGGTATCAATAATCTAATCAAACACACACACACACACTGCGAAGATTTTGAAGCCGACGAAGACTTAGTTGGGCAAGATTGGTGAAGCAGCTGTACAAGAGTAGGTGAGAGGCTGAATAATATTAAGAGGGAGTTTGAAGTTTATTTGCATGGTCCCCAATTTGCACTTCAATGAGAAACACGTCCTCACAACTAATATATATATATATATATATATATATATATTATATTACTCAAGAAATTTGGAAACCAAAGTCTTCAATATTTACTTCTTAATTAATTATAAGACAGCTAGCAGCAATTATGGTCCCTCCCACTGCATATATTTGCCTTGTTTACCATTTTGTTGATTCGTGTGTGCTTCTATCATAGAATTTCAATACAAATAATGTAATAGCAACATATAACAAGATTTTTTAAGAATAATATATACTCATCTATCGATTAATTAATATTCTCTATAGCTAAGAGCATGAACCAATTAATTAAAGTTGGGGATGGCTAGAAATGGTGACAATATTCAATTGATATATATATATATATATTAAATGCTGCATGCTGCCATACAAATGATTGGCAAGCTCCGTGCGTGAACGTAGCCACAATTAATACGTACATGTTTGGTTCAAGTTGACTCCTTCTTTCTGATCACTATTTAAAATTTAGGCAATCAATAAATGTCCTCACTTTCATTCATCTGGATTGTTTCGCGGAGCGATTGTAAAAACCAAACACACGTTCAACAATATTTTTCGTAAAATGAAATAATCTCCTCCACATATTTACCTCGGCTTGTGTAAAAGTACTTCTCTACCGTGTTCTCAAACGGACACATTATATAAGGTACTCAAACGGGAATAATAATAAGTATCGTGATTCATGAGGATTGAGGAGGATGACTACTTCAAAAATTTAATAACATGATTTGTAATTATGACGAAACATTTCCTAAAGAGGGAGCAAGCTGTTTTGCAATGTAGGTGAAGATAAGGTTCTTATTATTTTAATCTTAATTAATTACGAGTTAAGGATAAAGCTCACACTAATTATAGTAGGGTCCGCCAAATAATCATAATTAATAATTAAACTTCAAACACTGTATACTATATTATTACCGATCTATCTAGAAGAAACCAACTTGGCAAACTCTTTTCAAGTGCTGATCCTTTTTTTTAATTGTCATCTTTCTTCTATGATTTTACCACGCAGATCAAGAGGAAAAATTAATATATTAAAAATGAAATTAAAGTATACATTTGATCTTTTAAATTTATATCAAATTTCAATTTGATCATTTAAGTTCAAAAGGTGCATTTTTAATCATTTATTCTTAAGAGCATTAATTTTACTTAACAGAAAAAGGTAACGCGGCAAATTTAAATAGTAATTCTGCTATTAAATACTGATAAAATATAATTAAATTTTAAAACATAAAAATAAGATTTAAGTATATTTTCACATCATTTAATTACAAAATGAAAATTGAATTAACGTTTTCTGTTAAGTAAAACTAACATTGTTAACATTAAAAAATTAAAATTGCACTTTTTAAACTAAAGGGATTAAACTAATATTTGATGTAAACTTAAAGAACTAATTTTATACTTTAAGGTAAAAATGATGGTAATATGTTATTCTTTTTGGCCAAAAATTAATTTATATTGTTTAACTTCCATAATTATCTATCTTACTCCATAATTAAACTTAGTAAAACAATAACTGAAAAATGGTAATTAATCTTGCCTCCTACTTCTAAAATCACATGTATACAAATAGACACAGATAAAATTAGTTAAAAGAAATGAAGTGCAAAGATTAAATAAATATAAGAGATAAACTCTCCCTATTGAATATACATATTAAGGAAGTAATTTATAATGGAAATAATTGAAAGATATGAAAAAAAATCAACCTACATTTTTTTTACAAATAAGTGAAATAAATTGATTTTTTAATATTTACAAATTAGTGATCATGCTCCCACATTTAGAGGTATAAGTAGTGTAAAACACTCATGTATCCTCTCCACTTAATGTTAATATTAAATAATTCAATATTATATTACTAAATATCTAAGCAACCGATTAATTTGGATCAATATTTTATGATCAGAATGCCTCGATCTTTCTAAAGTTTTTTTTAGTAGAGTGAAATTTGAATACAGTTGATCCACATCCACTTTATGATTTGTATAATTTACTAAATATCCTCTTAGCTGTTGATTTTGTTTACTAATAAAAGTGAGATCTGATGTCTAAAGAAGTATGCCCTTTCATATGACTTTGAATTCAACTCTCCTTAATAATGTTATAGAAGAAGCCAATTTGGAAGTCAATATATAAGGCTCCTTTTTCATATCCAACCATTCATTTCACTTTCAACTCTCTACATATTATTTCTGATGCAACTTGCTCTCTTTCTACCATTCTAAGCTGCTTCCTAGAAAGATCACAATCAGTGGTTAATTCGTAATTATCTTCAACATATTAATATTTAATAATTAAGTCTTTGTGTGCATGTGTGTGTTGTAAGTAATGAAGTGAGATTATTATAAATTATACATAATGTTTCCTCATAATCAACATATATCTGTTCCGGGATTTTTGGTGGCTGGCTTGAATAACTTAATCTACCACTTGCTCATTTTGGATTAATCTAATCCAAATGCTTGATTAAACAATATGATTAATCATCAAACCGGGCTGAGTCTAGTGGGATGAGTTAGTTCATTACAATGCAGTGAATCAATGTTTTTACAGCTATTAAAAGAGATACCAACATTTAGTGTCGGACTATATTTTAAATAAGAAGTGCGTCCATTTAGGGGATACATGTGATTATATAAAAGATAATTATTAATTGATTGATTGGATATTATATTATTGAGTTTCAAGGGGCTGTTTTAAATTAATTGGACATAGCAAGACAGGTTTGATTTGGCCATCAAAACAGGCTGGATCAAGCGTGTGGTCTATATATAGAGTTTATCTATGGGATGATTTATCAATTAATTAATAGTGATGTTCCATCATTAATATCCTTGCAATTATGTCCATTTATAATTTATTCCAAGAGTTCTTCTGAAAAATACGAAGTAAAACATTTTTAAAATGTACAAACACCTTGAATAATGTTTAAATTCTTTTTTATGTTGTATTATATACTTCTTCATAACTCGTATCCGTAGAGCATCTTTTACAAAGTGTTCTTATAATTTCTTATGATATTTGATAGTTTTAATAAATGTTAAATATTTTATATGTGATCATATTTTACTAGGGTATCGTAAGAAAGAGTATAGATTATTATGAAAGTGTAATTTCACTTTCTACCTTGATTACACATTCCTCTTAAAATCAACCAACATTAAAAGCTATCTCTAATCATTGTCCAAATTGTAAGTGTTTGGATCCGTTAGGAGAGTGATTTTACACAAGTCGAGGTAAGTATGTGAGAGGGGTTTCGTCTCAACTTCTGTGTAACGTAAAGGGTCCATTTGGGAACACGGTAGATAAATACTTTTACGATACAAATATGTGAATGAGATTATCTCGTTTTATGAAAAAACACTGTTGAATATACATTTGGGATCTCCAGAAGTTCAACCAAACGGGGTCTTTAAAGCTTTTCCTGCAGTAATGAAACAAAACAAATAAAGATCTTACAGCTAGGATCAAAAGTAACCCTAAACTAGCTAGTTAGCCCATATATTTAAGACAAGAAAAAGGTGTCGATAATCTAATCAAACACACACACACACTGCGAAGATTTTGAAGCCGACGAAGACTTAGTTGGGCAAGATTCGTGAAGCAGCTGTATAAGAGTAGGTAAGAGTCTGAATAATTAAGAGGGAGTTTAAAGTTTATTTGCATGGTCCCCCGATTTGCACTTCAATTTATGTTTGGGAACTCCGCTGGGAGAAAGGAGTTCCATTGGAAGGAAGAAGTTTACGAATTTATAGATAATTTTACGGATTTCAAGATGGTTTTTATGGGTTTCGAAATAGTGTTTACTGATTTTGAGATGCTTTTGTTTCGACTTGCGTACCGTTGGGAGAATGAAATTCCCATACAAGCACATCTCTCTGTCACCAAGCTTGCAAGGTCATCCCATGAAAATGACACTATTTATTATGTGTGTGTGTGTGTATATATTAGTCAAGAAATTTAGAAACCAAAGTCTTCAATATTTTCTTCTTAATTAATTATAAGACAGCTAGCAACAATCAATAATGGTCCCTCCCCCCTGCATATATTTGCCTTGTTTACCATTTTGTGATTCGTGTGTGCTTCTATCATAGAATTTCAATACAAATAATGTAATAGCAACATATAACAAGATTTTTTTAAAAACATATATACTCATCTATCGATTAATATTCTTCATAGCTAAGAGCATGAACCAATTAATTAAAGTTGGGGATGGCTAGAAATGGTGACAATATTCAATTGATATATATATATATATATATTAAATGCTACATGCTGCCATACAAATGATTGGCAAGCTCCGTGCGCGAACGTAGCCACAATTAATACGTAAATGTCCTCACTTTCATTCATTATATTCTTGGGGCGGGGCGGGGCAGGGCAGGGGTAAATAAGGTACTCAATAATATCATGGGATTGTTTGGCAAAACTTTTAGAAAAACCAAACGCACGTTTAACAATATTTTTTTATAAAATGAGATAATTTTCTTAACATATTTATCTCAATTTGCGTGAACATACTTCTCTGCCGCGTTTCACGTAAAGATTTTGGATTTCGATGGAGGGAATAATAATAAGTATTGTGATTCATGAGGATTGAGGACGATGACTACTTCAAACCTAATAGTCTATATACCTTTTTTTTTAATTTAAATGGCCGACCTAGTTCCTTATCAAAACCTTTAATCTAGTATTACCAATGATACATCTTGTACAACTAAACTCAAGGATTTTTTTGGCCTCTTTGGTTAATGCTATATATATACACACTGATATTACTCTAGTTCCATTTATAAGACAAAAGGAGAAGTTTTTTTATCCTAATTATAAGGTATTCCATTACATTTTTAATACTATTTTTCCCTTTTACTCTTTATTGAATATTGGTGTATGTTAATTAGTTTTTAAAATATATATTTAATGTGGGTAAATTTGAAAAATGAGTAAATTTTTAAACGTAATTAATGGGTTTTAAAGTTTCTCTTGATTCAAACAAAATATGCTATGAGTGATTTATAACATGCCCGTTTAGAAATACAATAGAGAAGTATACTTTTATGCAAATCAAGGTAAATATATGAAGGATATTATCTCGTTTTACAAAAAAACACTTTGCATTTGACTTTTAAAAGCGTTGTCAATGATAAGAGTGATTATGTTTGTGTGAGTTTATTCAAAATAAGATAAACTTAAAATTAAAGAAAGCAGAATGGCTAGGGTAAGTTCATTGTTATGGCTAGAAAGATAGATGTTGTTCTATTTCAAACTCGTACAAGTATATTAAAAGCTTTAAATATATAACATGAGATCAAGTATGATTGGTGTAAGAGTTTTGGTCTCTCTTCTTCGAAGGGTTTCATAATTCTTTTTAATCCAAAGTAAATAATCTACTATATGTATAATCTTTCCATTTATATATAGATGTCACTTTTAAATAATTTAAATAAACTATAGAAGTTTGTCAAAATTAGTTAGAATTTTAAACCGTTTAAAATTTATCAAATTAAACTTTTAAAAACTAACCTCATCAAAATTGTAATACATCTTCACCATCTAAATTCTAGAGTATCATAGAACGGCAATTTCTTAAAAGAAAAATAACGTTTAAAATTTGTGAATTAGTGACTCACCACTCTAATCCCTATTATAGAGTCCATTCCAAATTTACTTTACTAGAATCAAGAAAAAACATAATTAAAATCTATTAAATTTAGGGAAATTTAGTCTTAGGTCCCAAATAAGCAAGTTATTTAAAGAATGATCCCATGAAGGAAAATATTTAATGAGAGGTCCCAATTGACAACATGAGATGTTGTATTGATAATATCATACATTGTGTTGACAACACCTCATGTTGTCAATAGGACCTCTCATTAAATATTTTTATCTATGAGACAATTTCTTAAATAACTTGTTTATTTGAGACTTAAGACTAAATTTCCCTTAAATTTATCTAAAAATTTAATAAACTTTTGGCTTTGCCCATTTTATTCAAAATTAAATAGCATGCATCATCATCTTATGAGGGGTAAATAGTGATAAAAATTTAATAAAATGATTTGTAATAATTATGACGAAAAATTTCCTAAAGTTCTACTACAATATAATTTTTATAATAACTATATACCATTTGGTATGTATAGTACTGAGTAATTGTTGAGATGTAGACTGTTATTGAGTCTTAAATGATGAGAGTAGTTGTACTTGCACTTATTTAATGGAATTTGTTAAACCTCGTCAAAGTGGGACTACTTGAGGCTTACAAGGCTTCAATTCATTCTCATCAATCCATTATTAAATAATTGATAGCTAATTATTAGTTTGAGTTTCATTTTTCTTGTACTCCCTCTAGTTCATATATAATAGAAGTGATTTCAACTAATTCATCAAAATTGAAAATAGAATTTTCTTTAAATTAAAGAAATTTTCAACTTAATCTATATTAAATGATATTTTAAAGGGGGGAAAATACCAGCAACCGTATTCAAACATTAATTAAAAAAGTAATATTAAAAAAACAAGTATTAGTTGCTTTTCAAATGACTTGCATTATAGAATGAAGAATTCTTCTAGAA
>JANTPZ010143142.1:1948-19027 GCA_025593235.1 Vachellia pachyceras
AGGTTTTCCCATCCTCATATCACTCTGGGCAATTTTTCTTAACTTTGGAATTCCTACGGAACTCCGTGTACTAAGCCAGGTCTATCTTTATGACTTCCGGCCTATAGTCTTTCTTTCTATACTATTTACCTCTGACTTCTCTTTTCGTTTCCTAGTAATCAGATTAGCATTTAATTTAGCTAGCATCAAAATTTATCGATATTACAGTAGAACTAATTCATTAGTGCCTACAACTAATTCAAAAACTCTTGCTCTATTGCCAACGTGTAGGTCCACTTCGCCTTTCTTCAGTTTTTTACTATCCTTAAGGCCTTGCACATTAGTACAGATTGAGAACCATATGCAGTATTTAATACCCAAGTAGAGGAGTAGAAAAATGAATATCTATAACATAAATACATGAAAAGATAGGCCCCGTCCATCTTTTTCTTTTTCATATCTTCTAGGTAGAGTTTGCAATTCCTCTTCCAATGACTATGTTTATTGCAGAAGAAATAGACTCAATCCTTTATAGGCTTGGCCTTATCGGGTGTGGACTTAGTTTTAGGTTTGTTTGGCTTTCTAGTCTTACCAATAAAACCTTTACCCCCTCCTTTGCCTTTCCCTTTCCCTTTCATACCCTTTCCTTTCTGAACCATCAAAATAGTGCTAGGCTTCTTGTTGATTCTCTATTCAACTATTTTGGTCATCCCATGTAGTTCAGAAATCGATTTCTCCATGTTATTCATATTGTAGTTCATGACAAACTAGTCCTAGCTGTCAAGGAGTGAGTTCAAGATCAAATCTGTAGCTAACTCCCGACTTATAGGAAATACAAGCCTCTCAAACTAATCAATGTAGCCTTTCATTTTTAACACATGAGTACTAACTGATGTACCCACAGCCATCTTGCAGGAATGTAAGGCCGTAATGGTCTCATACATTTCTTACCTTGCATATTGCTGGAATATTTCCTTGAGATGAACAATCATCTCATAAGCCTTCACATGTTCTAGATCTCTTTGGATCTCTGGAAGCATGGTGGGAAGCATGAGGCTTCGTACATCCAGAGTCATCTTTATGCATCGAGTAAGTATCTCTCTGAGCTCTGGGAGCATTGGTTGTAGGCTCATGAGGAATAGGTTGATCGAGGACATTAACCTTTCTTTTGTGCTTGAGAACAATTCTCAAGTTCTTTAACTAGTCAAGAAAGTTTGTCCCATTGAGTTTGCCCTTCTCAAGGAAGGATTGTAGTGATAGTGTTGCGGTATTACTAGTCAGCATGATTCTATAAATTCAAAATACGTAAAGCATATTAGTAATCTCCCACTAAATTAATAACCCTCAATATAATTAGTAGGATATGACTCATATTTCACTTAAACTTAACTCTTCTTTGGCAAGACATTAAATTAAAGTTATTTAGGTAACCCTTTACTAATTACATTATATGTAACTCTTAGGTTTTATGGGATTCGATCATCACATGATTCGGCATATTTAATGCCATCTAATGCCTTTAGATCCAAAACCGTTTTGATAGTCCCAATTAAGTCAAAACAATAATGAGTTAAGTGAGTAGCACCATTACTCACAATTGCCTTACCAAGATAATTCAAATGCATCCACTTTAGTAGAACCTACAACTGAGCGATCAAGATTTTGACGATTATTCATCAATTGACGGCATTACGACTTAAGATTCATTTGGAGGGTTTAACGAATTAATCTTATTAACATAATATGGGTTGTTATTGTATCTTATTAATGGCATAGTTATTAATTGTAAACTAGCATGCGATGATTTAATCAAAGGCATATATTAAACTTGAGACAACATGGCTTGCCTATCCTAAAATCCTCCCAAGCCAATGAGAGGAATTCTATGAATAATAAAAGATTATATTGAGAGAAACCTCGTTTGAACACACAAGGGGAGTGAGATGAGAAAAGAATGTACATTAAGAATCTTTAGAAGAAGGCACAACATGCAGGCCGTATTTATACTTTACAATCCTTTGTAAAACTAAAGCAATAATTTATCCAATACAAAAAATTCTTATTACGTTCATATTACATCGGCTATGCAGAGTTAGCATGATAGTCCCACTATAGATTATACATGAAAATTTCATATTATACACCTGTATATACATCATATGTATATGAAATTCACTTTTTTCAAGGGAAAATAACACACATATGCAGAAACATATTCATATATGCTATAGACCATACATATATCACATATACATATATCCCTTCAGAAATGTATATATTCATATGTACCAAATCATGTATGATATTTTAATCTAGATCATCACATGTATTACATAATCTATATGGTGTCGCTAAGTTTTGATTAAGTCAAGACTTAGCGACTCCCATATAGGAATCCATGATGATCTCAAGTCAAAGAGCATGGGGACATGATTACATATGAGATAAGCTAATGACTTAATCCATGCAGCTTTCTCATAGTAGGTCGGTCCAGCACCTTGTACTCTTACAAAGGTTTAGGACTTTGACTCATGTCTCAATACCTTATCAAAGTCATACCGGTCTTACTTTATCTATGCTCCACAGTGTATAGATAACTAACAAGGGACATTTAAGACAATATTCATAATTAATCTATGGATGCAATTATCATAATAAACATGTAAAAACTATGATAATTAAATGGAGAAAATACATTAAAAAAAAGTAACGTCTAAGGTATAATGATTAGCCCTTAGGGAACAATTTCCAACAAGTGAAATCAAGGGAGCTATCACGCTACCGTTATTTAGCACTTTTCACGTGCATACCAGTAGAGGGAGATGATCAGAAACGTAAGCTCCTTAAGATCAAAATCAAGAACGGAGAAGACTGTGGATGTTGGGAACTGAAAAGATCCAAATGCAAAGGAAGCATGAATTCGAGAACACAAAAGGCATAATATTATCTCCTCTATCTAAATGCCTTTGGCAGAGCCAAATGTAGGATTAGAAAATTTTGAAAATTATTTCTTATGATGCGTTTGTACGTTCTAATCCCATAAGCTCTTTGGTCGCTCATCTTAGCATAATTGCAAAGTGTGTTGGCTTTATCTTGGTCCTTGATTTTAATTACCTTACAAATGGACAAATCTTATGCCTGAAGAGCATGATCTTTCCATGTGTCTGTGTGACTCACCATTTGTGATGTCATAAGCTTGTGTCATCTTAGGGTTTCTTCATTTTGTTTTGCTTAATGGCTAAGCAAAGGCATTCCGTAAATTCTTTCAGAAACTCTCTGATCACTTGCTTAGTGTAATACCTTTGAGAATTCTTGATATTCCTAAGAAATCACATATTTGAGGTTTTTCCAGGCCTTATCTTTTGTATCGGGGAAACTACTCTTGACTTTCAATTAGAAATAATTTTGTAAGATAATAGAATTTCTAAGCTATATTCCCTTACTTTGATATCTGATATCTAAGGGCTCTAGATAATTTAAATATTTAAATTTTTTTAATTATTTATTAAATATCCAATTATTAAATGTTATTCTCATCATTCTGATTTGAACCATGCCTCAATTCCTGCTCAGTGAATTTCCTTTTGCTTTTGGGATTCTGAAAATTTTTCTGTTATTTTGGTCAAACTTTGACTTTTAATTATTTACCAAAATACCCTTGAACTTCTTAAATGTCAATTTAGTCCATTAATTCTCAAAAGACCTCTGTAGTCTCATTCTTATCTGACACTTGGGTCTCTTGACTTTTCCACTTGACCCTTCAATCCTTTAATGTTTCAAAATGACCTTATACCCTTGATTTTTTATGCTAAGCAAATGACATTTTTACTCTTTTCCTTTCTTGTCATTTCCTTTCATTTTCTGAAACCTTAGTTTAGCTTTGACTGCGTGGTTAGCCTTTATATCCAATTGCTGAAAATCTGGATATTACAAATAAGGCATGAGGATGCATGGATTGTTGTTATTAAATGGTGAAAAGAGGTGGAGGAGTGGGTTATGCATGTATGTGTAAAGAAATCTTGCAAAATTCCATTTCCTCCTATTTTTGGTAAATTTCATGCAGCTAGGGTTCAAGAGAGAAAGAATGTGATTTTTTATATTTTGTGCCTCCATTAGACTCATAATGCAAAATTATATAGGGTAGAAGCTCAAGCACAATTTTATAAGCACTGAAAACACGAATAGCCAAGTTAGCAAGTTAAGGAATCTAAATGATCAAGAAAGAGGTTTAGGAGTTATGAAGTTTTGTGATGCACTAGTAATGGCCTAATATTGATGCCAAACACCCTATGATATGTGTAGAAGAGCTAAAGTAACAAAAGATCAAATTCAAATGGGAGTGCTTGAGCTTTATTTCTTCCATATTTTTGCTTGAATTTCTAGAGCATTTAATGCAATTTTAGCCCTTCATGACCCTTCTTGAGCTTAATTTGAGATTTAGAGTTGTTGATCCTGATTAGCTTGATTTTGGGTGCATTTACCATAAATAATTATATATTTGCACTTAATTTTCATTAAGAGCAAGTGATACTTCAAATGCTTGCTACTTTATTTCAGGAACTCTAGCAAATTACTTGAGGAAGCAGCTCTGGAACATTTGTTAAAGATCAAGCAGGTGAGCAAGAACTCTTAGAAGAGGTTCACCATGGTGAATATCACGCTTCAGCACCGAATCAGGCTCCAAATGGAAAGAATGCTCGACCCACTTTCTTGGATTCAACCCTAGACGGTTAATATATCCCAATTAGGGTAAGTTTCAAAAAAGGGGGTGGAGGAGGAGGTAGAGACACACTCATCTACCATTTTCCTCACTTCTCTCTACTCACACAACCCTAATCCCATCCTACTTCATCCCTAATCCATCCATGCACCTCTATTCATCCATCGGGAGTGCTGAACCACTTCCTATGAGTAGCTGAGCATATCCTTTCCTCTTAGAGATGAGATGCCCTGAGCTCAAAGTGCTAATAGGGGAGTAATAGTTTTCAATCTGTATTTATGTTATGGATTATATAGTTTCTGAGTTAGGACTTGTGATTTGTACGTAAATACTTGGTCTCGGTCGAGCCAAACTTGGATTACTTTTATATTGAACTTGTTTGGTGTTTGACTTGGTAGAGTGAAGTCTCATTTCTACCTATTCAATGAGATCTTTGTTTTTCTCTTTTATTTTCCTAGTTGTGCTTGATTTTAGAGGCAATACTGTGTTGAGTTGAATTTTTAACTTGGCGGCTTCTGTACACATACTAAGTGTTTTTAAAGGGTTTCATGGAATGGAGTTCATTGCATAGAATTTATGACCTAGCAAGTTGCTGGGGTTTGCATTAGGAAACTTAATGCAAAAATGATTGCTTTCCTTAATATTTTGTGAACCATGATGGCCTAAATCATTTCAGAGAGGAAAACCATCATCAAACATCTTTCACAATTCAACTCTGCTTTTACTATGTTCCCTCAATCCAAAAAAAAATACCAAAAAGAAATTTTACTTTGTAATTAGCTTTAGGTACATAGCATTTTGAATCAAAAATGGTTTTTATTTGTAAAGCAAGCTTAATCACAAGATAGTTAAATAGTGGTACACGAGGCTATGTAGAGAACGACCATGTGGTTGCATCCTATAGTGAAATCCTTAGAAAGATCAATTTGTTTATCCATTTCCAAGGCTTTACAACGATAAAATTTTATCATTTGTACCAAAGAAAGTGGATCAAGGAGCCACTTCAAGTACCTATTGGAAAGCTAAAGCTTAAAGGTAGTAAAACTTCTAACTTTTACATCTACTTTGCATTGATTCTTATATATTATTGGCCATGTTTAATGGGTGGTTGTAGACACTTGACATGAAAATCTTTACTTGTCAGTATGCATGGTTGTAGCTATGTAATAATTGTCTTGACTGTGTGCAAATATGTAAGAAGTAAGGTATTTTGGCTCATACCATGGCACACTAGTACATTCAAATAAACATGCATGTGGATTTGTTTTTAGAAATATAAGCTATTAGGATTTCTTCGAAATCTCACCCTTTCCAATGACTGAAAATAGGCAGAAGCCCAAGGAACAAAAACGATGAAGTGTGAGAGTAAGTAGTGGCTTTCACAGTGAAGAGCATGCATATGTAGACTAAACTTCTACTTTTTTGCCAACTATGTACTATTTGATATAAATTTATGCTAAATATGTTAAGCATATGTGTATGATATGTTATGCATGCAAAAAAGAAGTGAATTATGCCATTAAACCATATAAAAGGGTTTAAGGCCCTACTTAATGACATGAATGAGAATTTTGAATGAAATGGAGCAAATAAATATCAAATAGCATGAAATTTTGCATGCAAGTATATCTTGTCATAAGCTTTCCAAAGAGCCATAAATTGCTTAGTTTGTACTTGTGTGCAAAAAGTTATGCATTTTCCAAGTTCAACTAAAACTAGAAAAATGACAGAAGCAAAGTTTGCCCCAAGGAAGTACAGTCAAGAGGAGGAATTCTATGATTCTGTTGAAGTTCATCGCCATGAACTATAAAGTTCACCACAGTGAACATGGTTGGAGAACATATTTGGCCTTGATTTGGAAAAGTTTGCTATGCAAAATCCAGAATTGGTCATGGTGAAGTTCTGAAAGTCTAACAAAATGAACAATGAAATCCCACATAGTTTAAGAGGAAGCTTGGGATTTAATTTGATCAAATAGGTATTTTTCCTCCATAAAGAATGTAATAAGCTTTATTTAAAGACTAAAACCACTTATTTGTGAGTTTTCTAGAATTAGTCACTACTACAGAGTATGCTTTTTACTACTGAAATTCACATCCTTTTTTTAAAAAAGGGAGTAAAAAATGCAGGCGGTGGTATTTTTGAAATTATAAAAATGAAGATTTGAGTTTACGCACCCTACTTTCAATTTAGGGCACCAAAAGTGGGCCTTATGGCGCCCTTTCATGAGATAGGGCGCCACAAGACACCCTTTAGCACCCTATATTAAAGATGGGGCGTCAAAAGTGGACCTTATGGCACCCTTTCATGATATAGGGCATCAAAGATCACCCTTTGACGCCTTATATTCAATATAGGGCGCCAAAAGGGCGCTCTTAGTTATTTGAAGTTCGCTCTGCCCTCGCTCTCGCTTTGCCACAACTCAAAACTGCTTTCCTCCTGGTCACCACCGACACCGCTTTGGCCAGTAGTTCTATCGATGGGTCTACAGAGAACAATAACAAGGTTAAAAGGAGATCGGTTGCCGGTGTTGTGGTGCCTTCGACAGAACCCTTATTTGCTGAAATCGTACGAAGCAGGAGCTGAATCGGGGAAGACGGAAGGAGGAAAGGGGCTGAGGTGCTGATCAGAGGGAGGGTGGTTGCGGATATGATGAAATGTCTTACATTTCGGATCAGGGAGCTTCAGGGATGCCAAGATCAGGGCTTCTCTGAGAGGAAAGGATAGAAGCGGAAGCTGGAGGAGGAATTGGAAGAGGAGTCTGAGATCTCGACTCCACCGCCGCCCACCGGCGATGTCCGTGAGGTGTTGCTCACTGAGGTGAAGGATGAGGTTCACGTTATCAAATCCACTTTCTTATGGACAGATTCCGATCAAGCCTCAGCTGATCGCGCCACTCATGTCCTCACTGAGCTTGCCAAGAATGGTAAAATTTGTTTCTTCAAGCTTGTCTTTCAATCTCGTTGTTCTGCTTTCTTACGGCTGCTCGGGAATTCATGAATCATTCTGGCAGCATGTACTACATTTCTCTCCATTTCTTGCATGTGTGAGAGTGTGTTCTGTGTGTGTGATGTGGTTTGAGATTGATGATTTCTTTTTGGTGTTTGATGATCGTGCTTTTAGAAGAAGTAGTGAACGTGATTGTTGAAGGAGGCACAATTCCAGCTTTGGTTAAGCATCTTCAAGAGCCTCCTTTGAGTGAAGATGATCCTGGTCAGAAGCCATTTGAGCACGAGGTTGAGAAAGGGAGTACTTTTGCTCTGGGACTTCTTGTCATCAAGGTAGCTTGACTTTCTTGATTCCAAATATTATACACGAATTGCAATTTAATCGTATGTTAAACTCTAACAGTAACCTTTTTTGACTTACAAAAGTTCTTACATTTAGGATCGTGGCATCCATAAATGTCTTCTTCCTCAAACAAGGAAGATGAGGAAACCATGATGATGGCCGTCTTCCCAGCACAAGATTCACAGATCTTGCTCAGATCTACATCTTTCCAGCTTGCCGTGAGTTCAGTTTGGAGTCCACTCAAATGTTTGGGAGCATTTGCGTGTGAATGTGCACCATGGAGTTTTTCCACCAAGGATTTTTTTTAAAAAAATACACCTACGGCGCCCTATATTTGAATATAGGGTGCATTATGGTTACCCTACAGCAGCGCCCTATCTTCAAATATAGGGCGCCGTAGGTCTAGCTATGGCGCCTTTCATGATATAGGGCGCCGTAGGCCTTAACTTTCTACTTCCCTCACATACACGCCTCCCTTAGAAAAGGCGTCAATTGGTTTAAAAATAGGGTGTAAAAAGTACCTTTTGTAGTAGTGAGTTATGAATTTTTCAACATGTAGAAATTGGAAAATGAGATTTTTCAACATCTCTTTGCATATACATGCATAATCTCATTATTAGACCAATTTCTAACCATTTAACAACTTAAAAACTTACATATACGTGCCTCAACCAATATGGTTAGATGCAAGAACAAGGGTTTCATGCCATGTACTCAAAATAACTTTAAATCAACTTAAGCTAGCTATCAACATGATGCAGATCAAGCATAGAGTTTATTCATGGCATTTAACTCCTCCAACACTTGCTCTTTCTCATTTTCTCTCTCTAAAACTTTCAAGGACCGTTCTTGAAATTCATTCTTCAACCATTTAAATAGAAGACTAAATTGATTAGGAGGAAGAATAACACTCATATTCAGCTTCCATGGAAGAATCTAAACTAAAAACATCCAACTTACCTTTGATTTTGGTGGATTTCTTCCTCCTCCTCTTGCTCTTCTCTTCTCCACGTCACCTCTCTCTATTTTTTGCTTGTTGCACAAAAATAGGTTGGAAGTGGAGACTCATATACTTAAAAATCTAAACATTGATTTTAAATAAGTTGCGAAGAGTAACTTTGCACTTATAAAAACTACTGCTTTGGCAAACATCTCCCATTACTTTTCACTCTTTGTTTGCCGTCTAGCTTACTGCAAGCGTAAGAGTCACAAGTAGTATAAAAATATTGTTCCCATGAGGACTAACGCACAAGCGAGATACTCAATGCAATCGTGTAGTCGATTAGGTTGAATGGAATCAATTGAGTAATTTATGACCTAAGGAACTACCAAATTCAATAAAAATGACAAATAAATGAGAAAGACATATAGGAATTTTAATTCAAACATTAGAGATACCTAGGATAATTTTTCACCATTGCAATTCATGAGATTTAAATAAATACAACTCTATTAATGATTAAATGACATTATATGCTTGTCTAAGGTTCAAAAAGAAATTGATTAAGCTTTCTCAAGTCATAACCAAATCGATAACCTCAATTAACATGCACAATCTTTGGCTACAGTTAAGAGAAAATAATCATTACATAACAACCTCAATACGACAATGCTAGGTTAATAACTATATATCTATGTTACCAATAAACCATCCATTTGATTACTAAACTTCAAGTCTAGCATAATTTTATCTAAGTCCTACAATTAAATTAACTCTCTCAAGCTTAATTTAATTGGAAAAATCAATCTAAATGGTGGGCAATCAATTGAAGCATTAGGCACAAGAGAAAATTAACATATAATTATCACTAATCACCAAAGAGAGTATTATCCAATCTCAATCCATGCAATGGTTCAAAATAATCCTAGTGCATATTACTTAGCTACTCAACATTTCAACCACAAGAGCAAGGCATTGAGGAATTAAATCCATGAATAGGCAAGAGCAAAAGAAATAACAGTAAATAACGATAAACAAAATTCCCTATGCCTAAGCTCAGGCAACGTGTTTTGGAAGGAGAGGATAATGGAATTAGGAATTAGAAGCACCAGCCCTGGCCTTCCCCACTTTGGTTCTAGTGTTCCCCTTCTCTGTTTCAGCTCACCAGCGTAGCCCAGCGAGCATACCAGTTTAGCATGACTCCTCCGCCTCTCCTCACTCTTCCATATTCAGTTTATAGCCCACAGAAGCTCCCTGTTCCAACTCCAACGCCTCTCGACGATCTCTGGTTTTAGCTCTTTCTCATTCAGGCAATAGCTTCTCTCAACTCTCCTCGCTCTCGGGACAACAATGCCTCTAGTTCAGCTGTCTTCTCCCTCTCACATAGCACAACACCGACACACGCATAGCTCTTTGGTCTGAAGCTTAGCGCTGCTCAACTCCAAGAACAAAATTAAACTTAGTAATATCAACAATGTAATAATAATAATTGATAACAAAACAACAAATTTTTTGTTCTTTTCTTTAATCCTAAATATTTCTAAAATTAATATAATTGAACTAAAATTCCCCAAATCATGTGATAAATCCATATCTTATCAAAATCGCTTATAAACATTTTTATTTTGCATTAATAACTCCCCACATATATCTAAATATGTCTTAAATCATATTAAAAATGGGGAATTATCAATCTTGCATAAGAGGAAGACAAGTGGCTATCTTTAAATCCCGCAATCTACTTAAAAAAAACAAAATTTATCTGATTTCTGTTTACTGGAAATGCTTTTAAGGAATTTTCTGATCGTTATGCCAGTGCAAGGTCTTGGAAAATTCCCAAAATTCAATAGCTCGTTACATTTTTTCCTCAAATCAAATTTTGGAAATGCCCTTAATAAATTTTCTTTAAAAATCCAAATTCACCGATTTTCAATTTTATGCTGCTATTCCAGTAGACTGTTTCTAACTTTCTATTGTAAATAATTTATAAAATAGAACATTACATGAGCTATTTTATGAGGTTTATGAAGAATTTAAATAATAATATTTGGTTAAACACTCATTAAATAGATAAAAATTAATTATCATAAAAATCCCCCGCGAAGGGTATATTTGTCCAATTATTCTTAAATGACACTTAATTACTGATCAGTGAACTTTTCTCTACCTTTCTGTGCTTAGGTCATTTTCTGGTGTTTTGATCAAAATTACCAAAATGCCATTTATCTTTTTCATAATGACCATTATGTCCTTAACTTTTTGGTAATGACCATTTTGCCTTTACATTTTATAGATTTGCAAAATGGCAACTCTAGACTCCTTTCATCTCTTTTCACTCTCTAGACCGTTTATTCATTTGTAGCCTATCATTTAGACATTATCCTTAGTTACAGGAAAATGAGGATATTACAATTTACTTCTCGCATTTTCCTTTTATTGCATCATAGCATTTACAAATCAACATGTTTTTAACTACCAATTTATACTAAGTTTGCTAAAAAAAATACTCCATGAGAAGAACAATAGGTTGTACCCCATACTACATTATTTGGTGCAATCAAATCTTGAACCGACCAGAATGTGAAAATGCAGTCTGATCAATGGCAACATTATCGGGGAGCCAAGTAATTGGTTCCCTAGTAATTAATTATTATCACCATTGTTGACTTGAGTTAATTCTCATTAAGTTTGTGCTTTAGCTTTCATTTTTAACGTTTTATCGAACATAAATTTTTCAAAAATACAAAACCTTCTTGCTTTTCTTTCATACTTTTGCATTTGCACTTATGTATAGCATTTTGCATTTGTTTTAACTTGATCCTAACTATTTAACCATTTGCTATAAGGTTTTGACTCTTTGTACATAGTTTGGAAAGCATTTGTGTTGAGTAGCTTGATGAATTCTTGAATTTATTTTCGAGAGCAACTCTCTGTAACATTTAGGTCACAACCTGAGAGTGCCTTACAACGTGAGTTAAGTTTACTTCAAGGCTTTGTATTTGGTCAAAAGGGATATGCATCTAGTCAAGAATGTGAAAGTCAATTCCCTAACCCTGTGAACCTTAGCATCAACCTTCATTTCAAACTGTTTAATCATCATCTCTACCATATACACCATATTATGAACCACCTCCGCTGTAATATCCCAAATTTCATGAACGAAAATAAAGGCCAAAATGATAAATTATGAAATGATTTGAGGCCCATAGATAAGAAAAATAGAAAGGAAAATGCCTACAGACAAGAAAGGTCAAAATTAACTAAGTCCCTAGTCTTAAGAATTCTTAGTAAAAATGACCAAAGGGCAAAATGGTCATTTGGCACAAATGACAAGGGTAAAATGGTCATTTTAATTAGAAAGGGCAAGGGCAAAAAATGTCATCAAATAATAAGGATATTTTGGTAATTTGGTCAAAAGTCAACAAAAAGTCAAAGTTGATAAAAAGGGCAAAGCTGACCAAAAAGTCAAAGTTGACGAAAGAGTTAAAGTTGACTAAAAATTTCAAAGTGAACCAAGGGTAAGGTTGGAATTAAGGAAGAGTAGAAAAAATACTGGCATTTTGGTAATTATGAAGAAAGTAAGAAAGATAGTGGCATTTTTGTAATTATGGGCAAAGTATAAAGAGTAATGGCATTTTCGTAATTAAGGAATTTTGCAGGATTGGAAGACTGATAAATAATTATTTGAGGTAGCAGGAGTCCTCAAACGTTGAAGACCTGAACTGAGAAAATTTTAGTTGGTCCAAATGTATTTAATAAAATTATTACCCAGTATCCGGTACAGGCAGTTTCGTAGTACGGAGAACATCAGTGCCTGTAAGCACAGAAAAAGGATTTTCTTATAAAATTAATTACGGAAAATCCATGAAGAATTTTGAGGAATAGAAAAGAGCTAGAGTATTAGAGAAAATTCTAGAAATTGTCCATGCTCTTAAGTCAAATTGGCCGCCAGAAGCACATTTTAGGGTGTTTCACTCAAATCGAGGAATCCTAACGAATTACGAAGAAGGCCAGGAGTACCATGAGAAAGGAAGTGACGCCACCTAAGCAAGGAGGCCTAGGGAAAAATACTCATTGAGTCACTAGCTTGCCCAATTGATACAGTTTAATTCGTGAAATTGCACTGTTCATTTGGTTATTTTTCTATTTTCCCAGGTTTTTCAGTGATTTTCTTCAAACTTTGGAACATCATAACTCTCTGTCCAAAACTCCAAATTCAGTGTTCTTTAGCTTGTTCTAAAGCTTGCAATGTGAAATATTTTTCTGTAAAATTTCAACTCATTTCGAGTCTATTTGCTCTATTTCCCAATAGGTCAAATTTAGGGGTTTGACTAACTTCAACACTTAGCCAAACTTTTCAATTTCAAACTTTACCATTTGAAACCCTAACTTCTAATCCTCTTTTAATCATACTTAATTATGTAATTAGGGGTCATTATCCATCACATACTAGCACACTCATAGGTTTACATCACATATTACATGCCATACATAAATTCAAAATGTTCATATAATTACAACATAGTTTCATGATCAAAATTATGACAAATTCCTTGCTTCATGCATCATAAACTTCCTTACCCTTTGATGAACTTATATACCTAGAAATGGTTAGTGGGGAAGGGTGAGAATTTTGGAAATCCCAATAGCAAATCATACTAAAATACAAAGAAAATTTGCATGACATGCTTTAAGTTCATAAAGTAATGTGTAACAAAGTAAAATGTGTACCAAGCACATATCAATGCATATGGTCATAGCATCATGTCACTCATAAACACATTTCAACAATGTCATAAAGGCATGCACATCATTAAGGTAATGTCACAATAATGTTAGATAAAGTTAGAAAACTTTGCTACCTTTGTTTCTTAATTCTCCTTTACTTTGAAACTTTTCTTGAACACTTGGAAAGTCACCCTCTTGAACCAAATCTTTGCCTTCATAATGAATAATATAATGGCCATTAAACATGATCCATTGCAAGAAGCAATGTAAAATTCCCTTAATCATTCCCTTGAATTTCCTAAACCTTAGAACATCAAATTTGTCTCTAAATTTTATTAATGCTTCTATAAACTTGGGGTCACTTATACCCAACACAGAAACTCATTTTGAATCCATTGGAAGCATCAAAATCATCAAAACAATTCATCTTCATCACTTTCCAGCACAGGCCGAGACATAGCATACACATTAGCCATCTCACAACCACCAAACATGCATGGGTTTAGGCTACATATTACACAACATATCTTATTCCAAAATTGCATTAATTTTACAACACCATTCCATATTCATAAACATATGCAATTCTTGCTTCAAGCATCGTGCACTTTCTTCTTACCCCTTTGATGAGCTTCCACCTAACAATGGTTAGTGGGGGAGAATGAGATTTTTGAAAATCCCAATAGCAAAACTATTTAACATACTTCACAAAATGCATGACAAATTTTCATATGAATGTGGAATAATAAAAGTGAAACATAAAACTCATAAATGCAAATGGCCACAGCATGAACATGCACATATCCACACTTTCATCATCATAAATTTCAAATCAAGTCATGCATCATTCAAAAGAATTTTCATAATAACTTAGATTAGAGTTAGATGGTCTTGCTACCTTGAGTCTTTAATTCCCTTTAACTTGGATGCTCTCTTGTTCACTTTGAAAATTATTCTCTTGCACCAAACTTTTGCCTACACAATTGACAACATAATGACCATCAAACACAAGTTCCAAAGCAAAAGTCAATGTTAATCTCCCTTAATCATCCTCTTGAACTTAATAAACCTTAGAACTTTAAACTTATACTTAATGTTTTCTAATGCTTTCCTAAACTTGCGGTCACTCTAACCCTACACAAAAACTCATTTTAAACCCATTGGGAGCATCAAAATCATCAAAAGAACATTCCTTCCCCATGAATCAGAAGAGGCCAAGACACACACAGATTTACCATCAACATGATTTTTCCAACTTCTATCACTTATACCATCATACTCTTGATTTCAAACTCATATTCATGGATGGAATAGCTTTATTTTAACTCTCCCATATCAAGTAAAAATTTGGGCAGCATCTCCCCTTAAAAGTTCATCATCCAAATTTTACAAAATCCAAAAACAAGCTCAACCAACCACAATATATACATCAAAAGGCTCCTTACAACACAAGCAGACTTTTGCAACCAATCAATGGCTCTAAATCCATCTCTTTCTCACTTTACCTCTCAAGAACCCTAAGCATGAAACTTGAGAAAGAGAGACCAAAATCAAAATTCTAATCCATGGAAGTTGTAGAGGAGAGTATAAGGAAGAGATTTATGTATAGTTTCATGTGTCTTCATCTCTTACCTTTGAGATTATTCAAGCTTTTCCTCTTCTTTCTCCAAGGAAATGGCATCTCCTCCTCTCTCTTTTTCTGCTGGAATGAGTCGGCCAAAGTGATGGAAGAGAAGGGAAAAATTGGTTTATAAAATCTCATGAAATAAAATGAAAGGCGAAGATGTAAACTTACTCATTAAGCTTAATCTAAGGGTTTAAAATGTTGCCACACACATGACATTTACTTGCTCCTCATTGGCTCCTCAAAATTGGCAATAATGGTTGTAACAAAATGGTAAAAATCTGGTTGGTTTAACCAAACTGAATCCCATTCGATTACTTTTACCGTTTACACTTTTTACCGGTAAATATAACTTTATTCCGGTAAATCTTTTTCTACTTTTTTGGAGATATTTTGATCCGACTAAGTCACAAATTGTAAACTTAGGTCACTAGTTAGCCTTGAAAATGGATCATGAATATTAATTGTGATTTCCAAGGATTGTATAGTGACAACCCCAGGGTCGTTCTCTCTGGAAGCTAGTAATGTGTACCAATAGTCCTTAGCTTGTGATTATGCTTGTGATAAAAATGCAGTCTGTTTTCAAGTTATGCTATATACCTAAGGTAGTTACAAAATAAAACTTGTTTTTTGTATTTTCTGAGTTAAAGAAAGGTAAAGACAGATTTGGATTGAAAAGGGAGTGTGATAGTGTGTTCCTCTTGAAAATGTATCTCACTGTCATAGTTCCCAAAAGATTAGGGAAAGTGTTGGCTTCCGCACTAAGTTTCATAATTAAAAACCCCAATAACTCGCTGGGTCAAAACCTCATGAAATAAACTCCATTCCATGAAATACCTTAAGACCACTTAGTGTGTGCACGAAAATCGTAAAGTGACAAAATCAACTCCATACATTGTTGACTCTAAAACCAAGCACAACTAGGATGATAGAAGAGACCAACAAGATTTCATTGAATAACCAAAATGAACTCCATTCTACTTTATCAATCACAAAACAACTCAACACACAATAATCCAAGTTTGGCTCAACCGAGACCAAGCATTTACACACAAATTACAAAGTCCAACTCGGAATCCAAGTAATCCGTAATGTAAATACAGATTGAAAGTAAATACTCCCTGGTCCGTACTAAGCCACAAATTGCAAACTTAGGTCGCTCTCTAGCCTTGAAAATGGATCAAGAATATTAATTTTGATTACCAAGGGTTATATAGTGCAACCCCAGGGTCGTTCTCTCGGGAAGCAAGAAGGCGTACCAATAATTCTTAGCTTGGGTCTATACTTGCTATGCAAATGCAATCAGGGTTTAATTCAAATTATCCTATGTACCTAAACTAATTACAAAACAACTAAATTCTTTTTGGCATTTTCTTGATTGAGAAACGAATTAAAGGCAGCTTTGAGAAAGAGACGAGTGTGTGTGTGTGATGATGGGTGCCTCTTGAAAACAAAGTGTTCCATCATAGTTCGCAAAAGATTAGGGAAAGTATCGGCTTTCGCACTAAGTTTTCGAAATCAAAAACCCCACCAATTTGCATAGGTCCAGAGCATCATACAATGATCTCCTTCTAAATCCCTACACGACTTGGAGGCTCCGAAATAACATGAAATGAACTCCATCCCATGAGATCCCTTAAGACCACTTAGCGTGTGCACGGAAATCGTAAAGTGACAAAATCAACTCCATACATTGTTGACTCTAAAACCAAGCACAACTAGGATGATAGAAGAGACCAACAAGATTTCATTGAATAACCAAAATGAACTCCATTCTACTTTGTCAATCACAAAACA
>JANTPZ010143145.1:1040-14298 GCA_025593235.1 Vachellia pachyceras
TGAGCACGTATGTTGCAAAATAATATGGAGGGGAAGAAGACGGTGGGTGCAAGTGGCACTATCTGACAAGCTAATACCAGAATGCAGCTCTAGGAGGACAGAGAAAAGGTCCAGAGATGAACAGAAGGTTGCCACGTCGCATGAAGGCCACATGTTATTGCTTACCATAGGAGAAGGAGACGTGAGATAGAATGAGGACATAATGGATGATGATGCTTTTTAGGTTGAGATGGGGTATTGTGTCCAATACAAGGGGCTATATACAACTGTCGAGCCGACCCTTTTGGTTTTTAATTGTTTTATGGATAGAATTTTGTATTGAAATGTAAGAGGGGCGTGTAGTAAGGCTCTACTAATAAATCTAAAACTGGTGCTTAATGGGACGAGGCCCAACCTCCTTTTCTTAACGGAGACTAAATGCCAAGATGTCCTCAATCTTCCTTCCTTTAGCAAGCTAAGCTACGATAAGCTGCAATGTATTCCAAGCTGTCAGGAGGATAGATTGTAGTTAAAGCTGGTAATGCGGGTTGGGCCCGCCAGCCCGCTAGGGTGGCGGGCTGATTCCAGCCGGCCACCCTCAACCCGCGGGTTAGGCGGGTTGAGCCCACGGGTTGGCGGGCCAGCCCGCCTAACCCGTTTTTTATTACAAAGAAAAAAGTAATATTAAACTCTATTTTTAGGAAATTATTGAACACTTATTCATAGAATTTGAAAGAGAATAGCATAAATATGCAATCTTATAAGAAAAAACTGGGTAAAAAATAAAAAACAATTTATTTTTTTAAAAAAATTAAAAAGTTGGCGGGTTGGCGGGCTGGCTTGCAACCCGCGGGCTGGCCCGCTTTACCGGCTCTAATTGTAATGTGGAAGTCAGATGCCATATTTGTTAATATCATTGAGGAAAATAGCCAATTTTTGCATTGTGAGTGCTCTTTGGCGGGAACATCTAATTTTGCAGTGATGGCTATTTATGCGATCCCCCACTCAAATCTACGCCAGCTCCTTTGGGAAAGGTTGGAGCAGTTGTCAAAAATTTTGACCATTCCCTGGGTTATTATGGGAGACTTTAATGATATAAGCTATGTGAACGAACTGTATTGGAGGTGCTACAGTAAATATATTCCGTATGAATCTCTTTACTGATAGAATTATGGCATGCAACCTTTCTGATTTAGGCGCCTCTGGTCCCAAATTCACCTGGAAAGGACCTCAGTTAGCAGGTTTTTCTAGGCTCTACGAGAGACTGGACAGGGGTTGTGTAACACCTTCCTTAGCTTGCTTTAATTTATGTTAGAGATGAATTATGAACCACTTTATGACCATTCAATGCTTCAAATTAGCTAACCAAGTGAAATTTAAAAATTAACAAAAGTACTGTGCACGCTTACTGTTCACTTGGTAATTCCAGTTTTTTGCCAATTTTGAAAATTTATAACTAATTCTAGAAAAATCAAAATTAAGTGGTTTAAGTCTCTAAATAAAGCTTAGGAAGAACTCTGCAAGGGAAAAATATCTCCTTGCTCAATTTCTTGACCAATTAATACAGTTTATTGCGTGAATAAACACTGTTCATTTGGTTATTTTTCAATTTTCCAGATTTTTCCTTCAACTTTGGAAAATCATTAGTTTTTATCTACACATTCAAATTTAGTAAACTTTGGCTCATTTTAAATCTTGGGATGTGTAGTATTTAATTAAAAAAATTTACATTATTTGGACTTCATTTGTTATTTTTCACTGTTACCTCAACTTTGCTCTTTGATTAAGTCTTTGGACCCTTTTTAGGTTCTTTTGCATGCTTTAATTCTCCCCTTTTGTCCATCTAATTAAATAGCATAATAACATGGCATGCTTCATAGTGTAGAAGTTTAAGCTACAATAATTCAAAAGTGCACATAATCACATTGCACTTGGCTTGCCATTCAAACTACAACATTACCTTTACTCTTCCCTTGCTCTTGCTCTTGAATTTGGCCCTAAAAGGTTTTATTATGGAAGAATGAGATTTATGGAATCCTAATAAAAAATATCTCTAACTAACATATTAACATGTATAATTATTGATGTGTATTAAATAAAAGCCATAAACTTAAGCATGCATTACTAACCTTACATCTTTATTTTCATACTCTGCCAAGGCATATGATCATCATCAAACATCAAACAAGAATTGTCATGCTTATTCATCACTTCAACATAACATTAGCATGGCAATTACACAAACAATATTAATGACAATGTAAATATAGAAGTTCGAGAATTTTCTACCTTGTTGGTTTAACTTTCCTTAATCTTTAATGGTTTCCTTTTTGCACTTCTGGAACTTCCTCTTGGAAACATCCTCCTACACATTACATAATATATCATAAACCAATATCAATCACCAAAGCATGCTACAACTTGCTCAAACTATTCTTGATTCTTAAGAGCCTTAAAACCCTTAATTTTGTAAAACTTGATTCTAATGCTTCCAAAATCAAACTTCCACTTGTACCATATACAATTTTTCATTTTAAAATTAATGGAAGCATCAAAATCATCAAAATCCAACTCCTTCCCCATGATACAGGTCTGACCGAAATAGAACACAAAAGAGAAAAATTGTGATTTTCAACTTCTAACTTCAACCACTTGCATAAACACACTTCTAATCCATTGTTTATGCATTATTTAATCCAAGAACACATCTTCCTCATCAAATGAAAAATTGGACAGCACCTCCCCTAGGGTTTCATGATTCCAAAATTTCATACAAACATCAAACCAATATAATATACACATCAATCAACTCTTTATCATGCAAGGAGTGATTTGCAACAAATCTTTTTCTCTAAATTCCACTCTCTCTCATTTTTCCTCTCATGAACCCTAACTTTCCCGCTGCCAAGGATCAAATATGTATAGAGTTGCTAGGAAGAACATTTACCTTAGAGTTCTTGGCAATTTTCGCCCCTTTCACTGCTTCCTCTTCTCTTCTCTTTTTTCTACTGGAAATCATGAAAATAATGGCTGGAAATGAAGGGGAAAACTGATTTTAATGAAGGCAAAAATGATCCAACGGTAAAGATGAAATCTTGCAAAGTTAACTTGATCTAATGACTCATAATACACCAACACATTTAACACCTTTTGTCCTCTTATTGGCTGCCAATTTTTTGCTGAAATTATGGCCTAAAAATCTGATCACATGTGTTAAAACAAATGGTGACTTATGTCCTTGACCCAGTATAACTCACACCGATAAAGTAACTTTGTTCTGATAAATTCTACCACTTGTCTAGGGCATTATTTCTCTCCTTTGATCTTCTAATATAACTAAAATAAGTGGCAAAAGTGATCATCACAACAATACTTATTGAAACTTCAAGTTTCCAAAAAGTTACTTTATGCTGTTGCAATACCGATAAAACGACTTACCGGTAAGTAACTGGATTTGAGGATGTAATATCCACCCTTTTTCTGTAAATTGAAATAAATGCCAAATAGATAGATATGAGATGAGAAAAGGCCCAGAGAAATAAAAAACAGGAAGAGAGGGAGCCAGTGGATTAGAAAGACTAGGGGTAAGTTAGTCCTAGGGCTTTGAAATTTCTAAATATACAAGCCAGGGACATAAATGTCATTAAGTATAAAGACCAAGGGCAATATGGTCATTGAATAAAAAGGGTCAAATCAGTAGTCAAAATTCAAGTTAGAGCCCACAGATAGAAAGAACGGAAAAAGTTGATGCTGATGGGCTGAATAACCTAAAGTCAGACCTAGCTCAGTGGGAGAAATTTTATGAGAACTCCACAGTTAAGCGTGCTCGCCCTAGAGTAATACAAGGATGCTGACCTCTTGGGAAGGACCCAAGGGTCATTAAAAAAAAATCAAGGGCGAAAAAATTAAGGGCAAAAGGGAATTAAGAAAAGTTAGACAGTGTAAGGGCATTTTGGTCATTAAGAGAAAGTGTAAGGGCATTTTGGTCATTTGACAAAGTCAAAGTTAAAAAGTCAATCGTTGACCAAAATATCAGAAAAAGTCACAGATGCCCAAAAGATAGAGCAGAACTCACTGATTAATAGAGATTCGACATATTGCTAAAAATCGGCCTAGAATTTTATTTATAGAATTTTGAAGATTTAATGGCCGAAAATAATTATGAGGTATCAGGAGACCTTAATCAGTTGAGTTCGGGGCATAGGAAATAAAGTGAATTTTATAATATTTTATAAAATTATTGCACAATATACGATTAAGGCGAATGCCCATAACGGAAGGAAAAGGCCCGAAAATTCTGAAAATGTAATTTTATTCAAAAATTAATTTTTAGACAATCTGGAGGGCAATTTCATGAAAGGAAAAAGGGCTAGATTATCAGTGAAAATTATAGAAATTTTTAATGCCCTAAAAGTTATTTGCCCGTCGGAAATACGTTTTTCAGGGATTTTCAATAAGATAAAAATACCTTGTTATTTTTAGACGAATTTTAGGGATATTTTTGGAGAAATATTTTTACATATTAGTAAATAAATAATGGAGATTAAAAGAGGAATAAAATATCTCCAGAAAAGCAAAGAAAAATTTACCGGAATAAAGTTATGTTTACCGGTAAAAAGTGTAATTGGTAGAAGTAACCGAATGGTAACCGGTTCGGTTAGAGTAACAAAGTCTCCAACCAGATTTTTTTATACCTCATGTGCAGCCATGATGACAACTTTATGAGGAGAGAGCAAGTGGTGTGTGTGGTGGTAAGTTTGTGACCATTAGATTAAACTTAGTTAGTAAGTTAAGATCTCAACCATCCAAACATTATCACATGATTTATTAAAACAAAAATCTTCTCTTCCTCATCCTTGCATTGCCTTCATTCTCTCCCTCCTCAAGCAAGAGCAAGACACAATTTTTGAAGCTCCCAAGGAAGAAGAAAAGCTTCCATACTCAAGGTAAGAGGACTTATCATCCAAATCAACACATTTTCTTAAGCTTTGCAACATCCTCTATAATTCTATCGGTTTAGATTTTTGATTTTGGCTCACTTTTGGTGGCTGGAAAGTTAGGGTTCTTGATGGTAAATAGAGAAAGAGAGGGATTTAGAGGAAATAAATGGTTGCAAAAACACTTGCATGGTAAAGAGAAGATTGATGTATATATTGCTTGGGTTTGATATTTGTATGAATTTTTGGAATCTCAAACCCTAAGGGGAGGTGCTGTCTGTAATATCCCAAATTTCGTAAATAGAAATAAAAGTCAAACCGATGAATTACGAAATGATTTGAGCCCCATAGATAAGAAAAGTAGAAAGGAAAATGTCTATAGACAAGAAATGATGATCGACCAAGTCCCTAACCTTGAGAATTCCAAGTAAGAATGATGCAAGGGCAAAATGGTCATTTTGACTGAAAAGGCCTAGGACGCAAAATGTCATCAAATAATAAGGACATTTTTGGTAATTTGGTTAAAAGTCAAAAAACTCAAAGTTGACTAAAAAGTCAAAGTCAACCCAAAAAGTTAAAGTTGACCAAAAATGTCAAAGTCAATCAAGGGTAAGGTTGGAATTGAGAAAAAGTAGAAAAAGTAATGGCATTTTGGTAAATGTGAGAAAGATAAGGAAGCTAGTGGCATTTTGATAAATATGTGGAAAGTATAAAGAATAATGGCATTTTCGTAATTAAGGATTTTTAGAGGATTAAAAGACTGAAAAAATAATTATTCGAGGTAGCAGGAGTCCTCAAATGCCAGAGACCCGAACTGAGAAAAGTTTAGTTGGGTCCTAAAGTATTTAATAAAATTATTACCCGATATCCAGTGTGGGCAGTTTCAAAGTACGAAGAATAACAGCTTCTGAAAGCCCTGAAAAAGGATTTTCTTAGAAAATTAATTACGGAAAATCCAGGAAGAATTTTGAGGAACAGAAAAGGTCTGGAGTATAAGGGAAAAATATGGAATTTTTCCATGCCTTTAAGTCAAATTGGCCGCTGGAAGCACATTTTACGATGTTGCACGCAAATCGAGGAATCCTGACAAGTTACGAGGGAACCCGGAGATGCTTTGGGCTAAGGCATGATGCCACCTAGGCAAGGAGGCCTAGGGAATGGCGCCACATGAGAAAGAAAGTCTCTGAAAAAATAAAAAGATAGTTACCCATGTAAAGGTTACTTTTTCGAAAATGCGTGCCACCGGATTAAGTAACTGGATAGCCTAAGGAACCAATCAGCCAACCAGGCTTCTAAGGGAGGACAAGTGGCACATTCTCCATCAAGAATTTGTAAACTTGGTCCCCAAGACTTAATCTCCTCCACACAATATTTCAAGAAGCATTTTAATTAGCAAAAACTCTCCATTTTGCTCTCAAATTTCATCCTCTCTCTCCCTCTCTCATCTAATCAGATTTTCTCTCCTCTCCCAAGACAAAAACACCATTCTCAAGCAAGAAAGAAGAGAACCAAGCTTCCATAACACAAGGTAATGTGTTCTAGCAACCAAGCTTCATCTTTTTCAAGCTTTGCAACCTTCTACTACCTTTCTCTTGAGTTGTTCCTTGAATGAGCCTCTCTTTTGGGAAGATGATGGCTAGGATTTCAAGAGTTTAAAATGGAAAAGAGAAGGTTTTAAAGGTGGGAAATGGTTGCAAGTTGTTTCTTGACTAGTATGAACTTTGTTGTTGGTTGTTGTTGGTTAGTTTGTGTTGTTGTAAAATTTTGGGAAGCTCAAGTTTATGGGGAGGTGCTGCCCAAATTTATTTTGGTCTAAGGGAAGGTGTATTTGAGTAGATCAAATCTAAGAAAAGGGGTTTTGGAAGCAAGGAAAGACATGGTTTCATGAGCAAAGTTGAAAAGCCCTTTTTTTCCTTATTTTTGCTGTTTTCGTCCAAGGCTAAAGAAAAAATAGAAAAAAGTGTATTTGAGTATTTTTGATAGTTCCATTGGCTTCAAAATGATGTTTTGTGTAGGGTAAAGCTAAGAGATGGATTTTAGAAGCCTTAAGGGCCATAAAACCAAGTTTTGAACCTTTAGGGTTCTTGAAAAGTTAAAAGGGGGCAATGTGACTTTTTTACAAGTTTTATGACATCTTTATGGTTGTATGTTTACATGAATATTATGCCATGATCTTTAGGGATTTAAGACCCTCAAGAGCACACTTGAAAGGGATCCAAGAGAGCTTGAAGTTTAAGTAAAAAAGGAAAGCAAAGCTAAAGGTAGCAAGACTACTAAACTAAACTTTGTTTTATGAAACTTTATTGTGAATATATGAGTTGCTAAACTCTCCATGAAGTTGATGTGATTGTAACCCTTAAACCTCAACATGAAGTATCATGTAAATATGTGATGATGCATGCATGAAAATGGGCTAAAAGTGCTAAGGAATGGTAAAGAAGTGATCATGCATGTTAGAGGTTGGTTAATGAACCAAAAAGAAGTTTTGGTGAATTTTAAGAAAAGTTGATTTCCAAAGCTTAAGGGTTCTAAAGGCCCTAAAAAAACTGATCAATTTCACGTGAGAAATAAAAATAGAAAACAAGCTCCAAATGAGTTGAAACTTTCCAGTTAAATACTATAAATCCTAAGCTTTAAATTGATATAAAGTTTGTGAAATTTGGATGTGTACATTACGAGATATGATTTTCCAAAGTTAAGGGGAAAACTGGAAAAACAGACAGTGACCATTTGAACATTACTACGGTTTTGGAATAAACTGATTCTAATGGGCAAGGATTGGATCCAATGAGTATTTTTTCCTTATATATCACTTAATAAGCTAAATTTAGAAATTGGAACCACTCCATTTCGATTTTTCTAGAATTAATTATGAATTTTCAAAGTTGGGCCAGAAATCTGAAAAATGGGCCAGTGAACAGTAACAACGTTTTTAAAGAAAAAGAAAAGTTTTCAAGTTCACTAAAAAGGCCAAATTGAGTTATCCAAGGCTCAAGAGTGGTTCATAAGTGATTAAATAAGAGGATATAGGGGAAAATAGGAGGTGTTACACTGTCCATTTTTATACTTGATGAGGAAGGGTTGTTTTCAAGTCAAATATTACATGAGAAGTGTTTTAGGATCAAGAATATGTTGTTATATATGTTGAAAGTTTGAGAAATCAATGGTTGCTCTTAATATGCACTTTTCGTCCAGATCTGTAACAATGGGGAAGGAGCTGGATTTTGATGATTTTGATGCTTTCAAAGGCTTTAGAAGGCTCAGGTAAAAAAAAAAAAGGCTTTAGCAGGGCAAATTGTGTAAGGTATAAGTGAGGAAAAGTTTTGGGAAGCATTTGAAATCATAAGAACAAGTTTCAAAGTTTAAGGGTCTTGAAAGTGCAAAAGAGGATTTTAGTGCGTTTTTATGGTTTTATTGCAAAGTTGATGACTTGAGTTTGATTATTATGTTCTTGTGTAATGCTTATGAAGTTTAAATACCAAAGAAATCATTGAAAAATATTAACAAGAGAGCTTCAAGTTCAAGGGGGATTAAGAGAACAAGGTAGTAACACTTTTAACTTTGGCATCTACTTTGCATTGATTATATATGTGTTAATTGCCATGTTTGTTGTATGATTGTAGCCATTTAAATTATGAAACCTTACTTGTGTGAAAGCATGATGGTTATTATGCAATGATTGTCTTGACTTGGAAACTTGATTGATTGTTCTTGTTACATGGCATACTTGATTTCATTAATAATCATGCACGTAGATGTATTATTAGAGTACTTGCTACTGGGATTTCCTTGAAATCTCACCTTCCCCCACTAACCATTTTAGGTACAAGCACAAGTAAGGGTAAGAGCAAGGTTTATGGTGATTGAAGATAGCATATTATGATGATCTTGCTTGTGAAAATTATGTATGATGTTTGAAGATTATGTTGAGGAATGTTGTAGTTATGTAAATTTAAACTCCTACATGATAATTAATGAAAAAAATGTGGATGCATGAATGATAATGAACCTAGGAACTAGATGAGTTCATCATGCATTAAGAGAAGTTTAAGAGTGGTAACAAGAAGCTTTATCAAATTTTAGAAATGACAAGTTTTAAGTAAAGGGGATCATAAGACCCATAACACAATCCTGTTTTCAATTGACGATAAAAATAGCAAACAAACTCTAATTGAGCTGAAATTTTCCAATTAAATACTACAAATCCTAAGCTTTAAAATGAGTTTGTTAAATTTGGATGTGTAGATAAGAAGTTATGATTTTCCAAAGTTAAGAGAAAAACCTGGAAAATTGAAAAAATGACCATATGAACAGTGCAACTTCACTCAATAAACTGTATTAATTGGCCATGGAACCAGTGAGTATTTTTCCCTTGTAGATCACTTTTGAACCACTCCATTTTGATTTTTTTTTTAGAATTAGTTATGATTTTTGAAAGTTGGGCCAGAAATCTGGAAAATGACCAAGTGAATAATAACCTAAAAATGAAATTTTCAAGTTCACTTCTTTAGTTAATTTAAGTTATCTAAGGCCCTAAAGTGGTTCAATAGTGATCTAATATGATGCTTATTAGGGAAAATAAGGAGGTTATAGAGGAGACCAAAAATTTCAAACATCTCACTGATCCCTTTTTCTTTCCTCAATTTGGTTACCGGAATGTCTTTAATTAATTTTTAAAAAGAACCCTAATTCCAGGGCTTCTCTAGGCCTTTTCCTTTCGATTTGAGAAATCGTTTTCCTCGTATTCTAAGCAATAATTTTATAAAATACCATAAATTTCAAACTATTTTTTCTTGCCTTGAGATCATTAAATTATCTTTAAAATTCTCTAGACATCAATCTAAGTCGATTTAGCAAAAACTGACACCTCTCATTTTGATCAGTGACTTTTTCTATACCTTTTGTGCCTTTATAAATTTTTCTCATATTTTGGATCAACTTTGACTTGTTGACTTTTGACTTTGGCCAAATGACCCAAATGCCCTTATACTTTCTCTCATTTACATTAATGCCCTTTTTCCTTTTTAAACTTCCATTTTTGCCTTTTCCTTTAATGATATTTGGGTCCTTCCCAAAAGATCACACATCCTTCCATTTCTCTAGGCCTAGCAGCTAGACTGTGAAGATCTAATGGAATCCAATCCATTAGGGCTAGGTTGACCGTAATCTTTTCGGTCCCTTACCTTCCTCTTTTCTGTACTATATATCTCTGGCCTTAGCTCAACCCATAACTACCGATTTGACTTTTATTTCAAGTTACAATAAAATATGGGTATTACACATTGGCTAACTCCTACTGGCTAAATTATTTTCCTCATTGCTTTCTTAAGGTACTCCCTCGCACTAGTTTCTCTTATCATATCCTTATCTTATTAACTTTGGGATTGAATAATATGGAAAATAGAGGAAGGCATCCTTTCTGTTTTGCAGCCATATGGCTCAAAAATTAAAGTTTTCAATCCTTTTTAACCAATAGTTGGGATAGTCATGGTGACCTTAGCTTGATACAAACATGAACCACCTAAGAGGGAGTCTTCCTGGCAGAAATAAAGAGGTTTTTGGTTATGTTGAGCAGAGGAAGAAGCATATCCTAGCTCGTTTGAATGGTATTCAGAATCCTTCATCAAACCCTTTTTCCAAGTTTTTGTGTAAATTGGAGAAAGAGTTGTAGCAAGAATTAGTAAAGGTGCTTAAGCTAGAAGAAATCAAATGTTTCCAAAAGTCTAGAATAGAATGGATAACTCAAGGGATCGAAATATAAGGTATTATCATTTGAAGACCAATTCTAGAAGAAGGAGGAACAAACTCAGGGCTTTAAAAGATGAAAATGGGAAGTGGATAGACCAGGAAGAGGATATGAGAAGTTTGGTAACAAGGTTTTTTAAAGAGTTACTTCAATCTGAGGAGGGTGATCCTGCTTCTCTGAATACTGTTACTAGCTTCCTTGTCATTGACAATGTCACATTAAGCCAATTAGGTAGAATACAAAGTGATGATGATATCTGTGGGCGTTTTTTTGCTATGGGACCTTATAAAGCTCTGGGATATTATGGCTTTTCTCCTATCTTTTTCCAAAGAAATTGGAGTATAGTTAGGAATGCTGTTTGTAAGTTTGTCAGGTCGGCTTTTGATGGGACATGGGGCTAACAGAGGTAAGCAAAACTTTGATTGCTGTTATCCCAAAATTTAAAAGCCCATAGAGGGTCCAGCACTTTCATCCTATTTCATTGTGCTCTATCCATTATAAATGCATCACTAAGATTATGGCGCAACGAATGTAGGGAGTTATGAATAACCTTATTTCTCGTTTTCAGGCGAGCTTTATACCAGGGAGACATATTCAAGACAACATCATTATTGGACAAGAAATCTTGCACACTATGAATAGAGCTAGGGGAAACAGTTTTTATGGCCCTGAAGATTGATCTTGAAAAGGCCTATGATAGTCCATTGGAGCTTTATGCGGCTGGTTCTTCAGGAAGTAGGAATGAAGGAGGCTTTTATCAATTTAGTAATGAGATGTATATCTTCTACTTCATATAATGTTATATGGGATGGAATGCAATTTGATTTTTTCAAGCCAAAGAGGGTCTTAGACAAGGGGACCCAATATCCCCTTTTATATTTGTGTTGTATATGGATAAGCTCTCCATATTATATGTGATGCAGTGCAAGAAAATCAGTGGAAGCCTATTTGGATTACCAGAGAAGGCCCTTCCATCTCTCACTTGATATTTGCAGATGATCTGATTCTGTTTGGGAGGCCATAGAGGAACCGTCTTCAATTATGATGACTTGTCTAAATAAGTTCTGTCTAGCTGCAGGTTTCATTTTGTGGTTTTCAAAGGGAAATAGCAGTATAAATGTTTTTTGAAAAGTTGAGAACGGAATATGAAATATTTATGTGGCATATTGTGAATTGGCTGTTTTCCATAATAAATTGATTTGTGAAATAATTTTTTATTTCTTAACCTTCGGTTGTATGATTTTTTAAGTCGAAGCTAGGCCTCTATTTGAAATTTATATTGTTATTCTACACATGGATCCACACCATAATTGATGAATTTATTAATGGATGTTTATACGGTAGAATTCTGCTCATATTCTATTATCATAGATATGTTTTGAAATGTAAAGTTAAATACATTTAACCACCATAGATGTACCTTTCAGATTTAGTTCTTTCCTTTACTATCATAGTTAACACCTTTTCAACTCAAATTCTTTTATTAAATCCATTCATGGATGTTATTTTTACAATGAGATTCTTGATTTTTAATAAATTAGGAGCAAAGTCATGCCATAAAATATTTTATTGTGTTGGACACACTATAACCTTTACAAGTTTTAATGAGGGGATTGTTGCTATTTTTTATATTTTATGACAAAAATAAGTTTCCAAAATTTTATTATTCTAATCTGACTTGTAAACTAAATAATATAACGACAATAATATTTTTAAATAAACAAAATGATAAACAGAAGCTGAAACAAAAACTGAATATCAACTGTTAGCGAACCTAAATGACAAGCTAAAAAGCAGAAAATATATTAATTTTTTTGACCAACCAGAAAATATATTAATTTATGAAGAAGATTGAAGTTAATTTAATCTATATTTAAATTTATAAATTATTTATTAATTTCAAATTGCATTTAAAGAAATTATTGATGCGCGCCAACCATAAAAGTCGAGGATGATCCATCGTTTTCTGTGATTAGCCCGAGTCATTCGCTTCACTTCCATTGTTTAACAGTTCTCGCTATCTGATCGCTTGCATGTTTTATGCTTGTTTTCGCTATCGCCTTCAATACGCTGACGCTGCTGGTTCTTCACAATGGATTTTCATGAGGTGTTTTTTGGGAATTTGGGTAGCGGAGATGATACGAGAAAGCTTTTGGACGAATTGAGACGTTATCGTGATTTCAAGTGCCCACTCGAGTTAGATTTTAGTTTTCTTTTCTTTTTATTACAAGATTTTACTTTTCTTTCATCATTCTTGCCAAACAAACCAAGTTTCTTGGACAAATTCTTAATTCTTCATATCGTTCGATTATGATATTTGCGTGTTTGTGAAGGCAAGATTAAATTAAAGATCCTAATTCCACCGTATGTTGTCATTTGTCAGTTTTGCATTTTTCTCTCTGTGTCGATTCGTTATCTGATAGGGACTTTGTATGGGCAAAGTCCCACATCGAGTAGTATGGGCCGCTTGATGGGGTATATAAGCTCTTGGCTCTCCTACCTCAACAGCTAGCTTTTGGGGGAAGGCTCTCCAAGGGTTTGTGTGCCTATCATTGGTATCAGAGCCGGTTGTCGACGTTGGTGAGAGGGCTACCCA
>JANTPZ010143145.1:14318-25527 GCA_025593235.1 Vachellia pachyceras
TAGTTTTTAGTATCACATAGCGCCAGCTGATTCATTGTCTTCTTTCTTATGGTTTCATATTCTTTATACTTGGTGAAATCTAATTTCCTAGCAAATGGATCTGATGCAAAGCATATAAAATCGAAATAAATACGAGGGGCTGATATATAATGTCTATGAACTGTTTGCTGAAAGATTCATGAATACCTGTACCAATAACTTCCCTCGTTGAAGAATTCATAATAATTTGCTGTAAATTTAATGTTAATTCTTCTTTAAATTACAGTAAGGTTTAATTGCATCTGAAAATCTGGAACTATACTTTTAAGTATCACTAAGTGCCCGTTTAGTGTCTTCTTTCTTATGGTTTCATATTTTCTATGCTTGGTGCAATATAATATCCTGGAAAATGGGTTTGATGAGAAACATCTAAAACTGAAGTAAATACTAGCGATTATTTTGCTCAGTTATTATTGTATGATCTATTAGAAAGAAGCTAATAACTAAAATTTTTGCATTGAATACGCTTATTTTGCAGTCGCAGTCGCAAACGCAAACGCAACAGGTCATATATGAATCACTATCGTGCTCGTCATAACTGATCACTTGAATGAAGCCAGTGATTAGACTTTCTTCTTTTCAAGGCAATTTTTTCATATATGAGAATATAGACTCGGATTGATCTGCTGACACATTATTTTGCTATGTAACTGGTTAACCTTTTTCCTTCTCTTCCGAACAAGGCAATGTGCTTATCCTACAACACGAGGTTGCATTATAGAAGTGTATAAACAAACATGCATGCATGTCTTTTCTGCACTACCTTAGAAACTGTTTGCTTTTTTATGTTATAATAAAATCTTAAGAAAAATACGCAAGGGTTAAAAGTGCTGGAGCTGAATTCTACAGGCGTGATCATACCTGAAAACTCAGGCTCTTGTGCATATAAGGGTTTTCACCCCACCTTGATTAGGCCATGGCTTTTATTGGAACCTCTGGTTATTACTCTTACTCAGGCTCTTGTTTTAGCAGAGGATGTCAGAGAAGAGGGCTGTTTCTAATGGGTTTTTTCCTTTTTCTTGGGGATAGATTTGAAGGATTCCATGTTTGTACATAGGATGCTACAAAAGAGGGAGGTATGGAATCATAGTACAGGAAGGCTTGTTCTGCATGTTTTATGTTTGAAATGGGTGGCCTTTATGATCTATTTCAAACTGCAAGCTTAGGAAATTATTGAAGTAGATTGATACAAAAAGGGGTTAAATTTAACGAAAGGGGCTAGTTGATCATAACCTAATGAATTTAGGGTTGAATCCCTATTGGGAAAGGTAGTCATATTTAGTACCAAACAGTGTTTTGAATAAGATTGCCTTCGGTAGGAGGATAACTATACTTTTTTTAAAAAGAAAGTTGATGATGAAGAATGAGGCAAAGATATTGTAGTTGTTCATGGACATGAGAATTGGTCGTTGAGCACAAAGCTCAAGGATATGTTCCTTTGATCAAAGAACTAGGATTATATTATTGAAGAATGAAGGTTATGATGAGGGGAAATTTGAGAGAAATGATTAAAATTTTTTTTTGTTAAGAGTATCTGTTGGAAAATGAGATAATTAACTAATTCTAACTATTTTTTTAATTGGGTGAACTAGTTAAATGTGAGTTGTAAATATCAGTAGATGGATTTTTTATTACTATTAATGTTATCAAATTAAATCATTAAATGTTGTTTAGTTATTTTTTACTTAATTAGACGACTAACTTGTCCTAAAAAAAAGAAGACTAGCTTGTCAATTAAGTTATTTAGCAGGATTCTCGCTACAATTTGATTCTTTATTAGGATTAGTTTTGTTTCTTATGTTAGAATATTTATAATGTATGAATTTACATTAATTAATTATTTTGTCAATAAAACTTCTAGGATATTTTTGGGATAAAATATAGAAGCAATATGGGTAACTTGAAGATTTTAAATATATAGACATCAACATATACAATCATAGATTAATATTAAATTGAACTAGATAGAATTATAACAAAAAAGAATTAGACTCTTGTTCTTTATGTTTAAAAAAATTGACTTCAATTAGATTTGATCGCCTTCCTTTGTCATCTGTGAGTATGTACTTTCTTTTTAAATAGTTTAAAAGGATACAGTTAAACAAAAATAAGAATAAAGTAGTGCATGCGAATTTCCCATATTACTAGGCTATACTAGCCCTCAGTACTTTTCTTTCTTTTTTTATCTCTGGTAATATCACTCCTTTTCTTTCTATTTCTCTAAATTTTATCATTTTGTATGAATTTCTAGATATAAGAGCTAAATATTAATTTACAAAAATTCAAAAAGTTAGTTAAATTAGTTATTTATAAAAAATATGTTACTTTTCATGAAATACCACTTTTAATTATTTACATTGCATACCATCTCTGGTTGAAAAACTTCCATAATATGTGCAATTAGAAGAGAAGATTTATAAATAAAAATATTGTAAAATTAAGAGGAAAAATGATTGAGAAATTATATTTAGGATCAAACATTTTATATTTATTTATCTCCTCCCTCACAATTGAACATCAAAACATGGTTGATATATATATTTTTTTAAAATAAACATTGTTGATATTGTCAAAATGAAATGAAAATAGTCAACATACATTACAATAATGACTATAATAATAGGGGCCACCGTTCAGAACAATGCACAGGGGCTTGCTTGTGTCGCCAATTTCTCCTCGCATAAGTCATAAACAAACACGTGCAGGGATAGAAGATCAAGTCTTTACCTTAAATTTGATTTATCAAGTCTTACCCCAAAAAAACGGGAAGTGATTTCTCAAGTCTTACCCCAAAAAAAGGGAAGACCAATTTGTATGAATCTGAACCTAGCATTAAGCTTCGCTTCTTAGAATATCATCATATTTCAGAAGTTGGATTTTGGAATATGAAATCTGAGAGAGGGAGGGAGGGATGGAGAGTGAAAACAAACGAGTTATGCAGCAGAAGAAGAAGCTTGAGGTCTTTGATACACTAAAGGAAGCAGTTGGAATCTTTCTTAAGAACGTCAACTTCATCATCTTCACCTTCGTCTGCTCGCTTCCACTCTTCTGATTCATGGTTTACTTGGAAACTTGCCTCCAAGAAACTCTAGCTGAAACCTCAGAGATTCTCAATGGACCAGCAGATTACATGGGATATTATCATCGTCGTTCATATCCAGACGAAATCATTGGAAGATTCAGCAAAAGTCATGCTCTTAAGTTGACTCAACTTGGATTAATCTATTTGGTGCCTCTCCATGTCTTAGATCTCCGCTCTGCAACTGTTACCATTGATTTAGCATCAAAGCTACTTTCAGGAGAGAAACATATGACTCTGAAGGACATGTTTCAGAAATCTATTGACATATCAAACTTGAGAGGCACGTTTATAACTTCTATATTTGTGCAATTCTTAACTAACTGTCATCTTCTTGGATTACTTGGTTGTGTTGAGACATCTCAGTTTATTTGGGCTATTGGCTGTAATTTGCGGTCTGGGTTTTGCAAAACTGCTAAAGAGTGTATTTAGGATGGAATGCTATATGGAACATGAGTATTGTAATCTCAGTATTGGAGTAGGGGATGCATGGGATTGATGCATTAGTAGCATTTTCTGGTTATTTCAACAGAGGTTGTCAGAGAAGAGGGTTGTTTCTGATGCTTTTTTTCTTTACCTGGGGAGGATTCCATGTCTGTACAGAGGATGCTACGAAAGAGGGAATTATGGGATCGTAGTACAGCCAGTTTTGTTCTGTGTGGTGAATCTGCTGAAATGGGTGGCTTGTGTCATCTATTTCTATGACTGCAAGGAGAGGAACTTGAAGAAAATGTTGTTGATGAGGAACTGAGCAAAGATATTGGTGGGCCACAAAGTTAGTGGAGCAATTATTCTCATCTTGTCTTCTATAATCAATAATGAGAGTAATGGTTTATTATAAAATATCGTAGGGTATGAATGTTCTTTTCCCATAAATAGGAACCTTACAATCTCTTCTCCCCTCTTTTCATCTCCTCTTGTCTATCTCTTTCTTTCTTTTTCCTACACCTCTCCTTCTCAAGCTCCATATTCTTCTCTCTTCCTCCAACGTCTTTTTCATAAATTTATAACACGTTATCGGTACTTATCTCAAATCTTAACAATTCCATTTACTTTATCTTATTGTATTTTTAATCTATTTATTTTAGATCAATATGGGATAATTAGTTGATTCTTTTATCGGTTGTTTTAAATACCGGATTCCCTTACTAGGATTGGAGATTATTGTTGTTATATCCTATTCTGATATTATTTACAATTATTTGTATTACCGTTGATCCTCCCATCATTATTTTTGAGATGAAAAATCAAATGTATCATTGAAAAAGCTTATCAATGAAATAACCATTCCGTTGAAATTGAGGACTTGATTTCATAAATCACTTTCACATTCAACTTCAATACAACAATTATTTACTGTATAAAAGTCACCCCAGTAATTTTATATCATATATAATATAATTGACATTGACAAATTGAATTTTTTTAAAAAAATTAGGATATTGTTATATGTGTGTGTGTGTGAAGATAAATGTGATTTAGGCATTGTCATTTATTTTATATACTTCTTGATGTTTAATTTCCTTCTCTATCATGTATCAATTATTTGAAATAAAGGAAATTTAAACATTAAGCTATTTCACAATTTTAAACTATGCAAAATTTTTATTTGGATGAAATATGCTGAGATTTATTTTTAAATAATATTTGGATACATGAAAGAGTGGAAGGTTTTAAAACTCCCTATGAATTCATGTATATATGGTTATTTCAGTGCACTATATGATATTTGTTATTTGACATTTAATTACCGAATTAATTTTGGAAATACTCTGTTGAGCTCGATTAAGTTGCTTTTCGTTTGGGTCATTTGTAGAATATTTTAACAATGTTTTGGGCGAAATAAAGTTATTATAACTCAATCTCTATCATTTAATTACTCGGTATTTTTATTAATTACCATAAATTAAATATTTGATTAAAATGTTTTAAGCTCATCTTTTGAGTTTAATTATATTTTTCCTATACTTGATGTATTTTCTCAAATTGTAGAATATTCTTATTTAATTGCAGAATTTATTTTTAGATGATATCTAATTGCTGAGATTGTTTTAATTATTAAATTTTGCAATTATTTAATTGCTTAAATTCTGTAAACCTGTATTTAGATTGAAATATGGAGGAATAAACTTTTGTATTGGTACATAAAGTAATGAGAGAATTTAATGTTTTAGTTTAAATCAATTGATAAAATCCTCGTTAAGGATTATGCATATATGTAATTCAATTGTATACAGTTGATATTTGTGTTTAGTATGCAATTTAGAGAAGTAGTTATAACATTCTCTATATTGCATACATAAAAGACCCACTTGTTCTTTGATAATTTAAAAGAAATGTATAACCACAAGAAATTGGTTATCCTTCCAAATGCCCATTATGAATGGATGCATTTGCATTTACAAAACTTTAAATCTGTGAGCGAAAATAACTCAGCCAAATTTCATGCATCCAATTTGCTATTGTTTCAACAATATAGAGAGAAAGGCTTTAAAAAATATGTTGTTTTAATTTCATACCCTCTCGTAGTTGAAAAGAACAATAAAATAGTGTTGAAAAATCATGAATTCGTCCAATAAGCTCAACTCTATTTCCAAAAATGAATATATTTATGAATTGAGGTATGTTTTAGGAGCTGATTGGTTTTTATTTTATGAGGTTATGAGCTTAGTTAAATTAACAAAATGCTTCATGATGAAAAAGGAAAGCTTTTATTGGCCAAATGATATTTTAGGGATTATTACGTTAGCTTACCTGTTGAATACAATTGGTGGATGCTGGACTATATGTATTGGATGGATTCTTGTGGTGAATTTCGAAATCTGAAATTAATATTGGTTTTGCATATCAGTTGGGTGAGAGTTCAATATTCTATGGTCATCACTTTCTTGGAAACGGGTGGAATAAAGGGCTGACTGAATCATAGGTTTTGTTATGATGATAAGTTGTTTGTTCTTCAAAAAGGCTTGTCAAAGGAACTATAATTATGTGTATGTGTTCATAAGAATAAAGCTAGAATTCACAAGCTGTAATAGTTTGGAAAGTTAAAATTTCATATTTGAAATAAAGGTTTGGGGATGTGATAAGGATTATGAGTTTAAATTGGAGGATTAACTGATTGAAGGATAATTTTTTTTTGCCACTGCTTGAGAAGGGTTAGATGGAACTGAATTTTAATTTAGTTAAGAGTGATAGTTAAGAATATTGACTTTGTTGATATTGAAAATCTGTTTGAAGTTTTTCAGGACAGCTGACTTTGAGCTGAATTTTAGTTAGTCAAGTGGTCTTTGTTGGATATGAAATTTGACAAGTAAATAGTACTGATGATAAGCTTTAAAATGAGTCATAGAGTACCATATTTGGATAAGTAAATTATTAGCTATGGGCTACCAAAGTTTAGTTGTAAAGTCTGAAAATATGGAGAAATTGGCAAATAAGCAGTAACTTTGGAGCACTAATTTTGGAACCTGGGTTGATGATAAATTGTGAATGGTAATTTTCTTTGGAAGAGGATGCAGAGAGCTTTAAATGGACATTTGAATCACTGTATTCGGAGTTTTATGGAATAAGTTATGATTTTTCGAAGTTGGTTATAAATTTAGAAGTATTATTTGTGACGATTAAACATTGTGTATATTATTGTTAGGAAAAGAAGAAGAAGATGAATTAGAAGCTGAAGGACTGAAGGAAAGAAAGGAATTATATGTTGAGAGCATGATAGGTGAGTGAATAGCGTCCTATTATAATTTTTATAAAGTTCTTTTTACCACCTTTCTTATTTTATTATTTGTTGCCACATTTTGAGCATGGTTTTATTGATAAAAGATTATCGGAATTATTTGATTCTCTCCTTTATGTTATGAATAGAAATGTTTGAGGAATTTATTTAATGTTATTCATTCGTTTTTAATTTGGTTTGAATTGAATATTCAAATGTGGAAGCCAAAAGAAAGACTTTTGGAATTTTAATTCATGCATAGAGGTGGCGAAAAGAAATAAAACTTTCATGCTTTATGCATGCTTGAGAATGGTTTTGATATATACTCTATGCATGCTTGAGAATAGTTTGAGATATTGTTTTAAAATTTTCATGCTGGGATCCTTGTTATAAAGTATTCCAAATAATTTTTACTATTGAAAATGATTTGGAAATTGATCCCTTGCATGCTTGAAAATGTTTTGAAAGGACTGAATACAGAACGCTGGTTTCTAACAGCAGTACTGTTAGTCCTTGGTGCACCATGGTTAATCTCGAGCTCGCTTGATATTCGTGGGTATTGAATCACGCCTGTTATTCGTGGGGTTATCCCTGCGCCTGTCATTCGTGGCCTCGAGCCGCGCCTGTTGGTTATTTACCCTCGTGAACTGTGTGTTCACGCATGTTTTCGTAGCCTTGAGCTGCGCCTGGTTATTTACCCTCGTGGACTGTGTGTCCACGCCTGATATTACGTTCTATTGAAGTCCTCCAAAAATTTAGATTTGAAAATATTATGTTTAAATCGATTTTGATAAATGAATGGTTTTAATACGAAGTTGAGATTCTCTAAGAAATGTTTTGTTATGCAGTTTTAAATTTGACTTGATTATACTCTACGGAAAATGAGAATTTTCGTTACGATATTTATCGTAGTTAAATCATTTAGATTATTTTCTTGAATTTAGATAATTATATTTATGGGACGTTATTCACCGAAAATTTGTTTTGGCTTCAGATAGCCCAGCTGACCCTATGCCTCTGGTTGAGCAATGAAAAGCCTCATTGTTGTTCTGAAAGGCGTTGGCTTATGTTGTGTCTACTATTTGATGTATATAAAACTTATGTGTATGCATTATTTGTAAAGGTTAGACGCTCCACGTACTCTATAGGTGAGGTTCCTGTGCTTTATTATATGTTGACAACGCAGAATGTTTTTATGACATAATATTGAAAAAAATGGATCATTGTGTTATTTAGCAGTTTGATGAATAGCATATGCTTGCAAACCAAAGGCTTACGGAGTGTGAGATCTCTCATAGTCCGTACCGATCACCTCTAAATTTTGGGGCGTGACAATTACAATCAGTGCTCTTTGAGTTGCTTTTAATCACATGGAAAAGTATTAGCCCATCCTTTTAGTTATTAGGTCAGATAAGGTTGAGGAGTAACAAGGGGAATAAGAGTTTAAAATAAAGTGTTTAATTTAATCTTTAACCATGTGACTTAAGGGCTCTTGTGGGGCATATATGATATTGATGTTGAAATGGTTATATTTTGATAAATAGTGAATTGAGATGATATTGCTGACTTATTTATGTTGCTATTACTATTTTGATGATGAAGATTAATTTGTTATGGGCTTCATTTTGTGGCTTTCAAAGGGAAATAACAGTATAAATGTTTCTTGAAAAGTTGAGAACGGAATTTGAAATATTTATGTGGCATATTGTAAATTGGCTGTTTTCCATAATAAATTGATTAGTGAAATAATTTTTTTATTTCTTAACCTTCGGTTGTATGATTTTTTAAGTCGAAGCTAGGCCTCTATTTGAAATTTATATTGTTATTCTACACATGGATCCACACCATAATTGATGAATTTATTAATGGATGTTTATACGGTAGAATTCTGCTCATATTCTATTATCATAGATATGTTTTGAAATGTAAAGTTAAATCAATTTAACCACCATAGATGTACCTTTCAGATTTAGTTCTTTCCTTTACTATCATAGTTAACACCTTTTCAACTCAAATTCTTTTATTAAATCCATTCATGGATGTTATTTTTACAATGAGATTGCTTGATTTTTAATACATTAGGAGCAAAGTCATGCCATAAAATATTTTATTGTGTTGGACACACTATAACCTTTACAAGTTTTAATGAGGGGACTGTTGCTATTTTTTATATTTTATGATAAAAATAAGTTTCCAAAATTTTATTATTCTAATCTGACTTGTAAACTAAATAATATAACGATAATAATATTTTTAAATAAACAAAATGATAAACAGAAGCTGAAACAAAAACTGAATATCAACTGTTAGCGAACCTAAATGACAAGCTAAAAAGCAGAAAATATATTAATTTATGAAGAAGATTGAAGTTAATTTAATCTATATTTAAATTTATAAATTATTTATTAATTTCAAATTGCATTTAAAGAAATTATTGATGCGCGCCAACCATAAAAGTCGAGGATGATCCATCGTTTTCTGTGATTAGCCCGAGTCATTCGCTTCACTTCCATTGTTTAACAGTTCTCGCTATCTGATCGCTTGCATGTTTTATGCTTGTTTTCGCTATCGTCTTCAATACGCTGACGCTGCTGGTTCTTCACAATGGATTTTCATGAGGTGTTTTTTGGGAATTTGGGTAGCGGAGATGATACGAGAAAGCTTTTGGACGAATTGAGACGTTATCGTGATTTCAAGTGCCTACTCGAGTTAGATTTTAGTTTTCTTTTCTTTTTATTACAAGATTTTACTTTTCTTTCATCATTCTTGCCAAACAAACCAAGTTTCTTGGACAAATTCTTAATTCTTCATATCGTTCGATTATGATATTTGCGTGTTTGTGAAGGCAAGATTAAATTAAAGATCCTAATTCCACCGTATGTTGTCATTTGTCAGTTTTGCATTTTTCTCTCTGTGTCGATTCGTTATCTGATACCCGCTCTCATTCTGTTAATGTTTGAATTTGACCTTTACCTTCAATGTACGTAGGATCTACTTGGCTGTGGGATTCGCTTTCATAAAATTTGAAGATCCAAAGCTTGCAGATCTTGTAGTTCATGATCTTAATGGTCAGTACTCGGGATATGCGTTGTAGGATTTTTCATGTCATAGTAAAATCATATTGTTCCCTCTTTAATCACTTCGTCCTCTTTCAGAATTTGTCTCAAGACTGATACAAAATTTTGAATGTCATGTAGGCAGAAATGGTTGGCTTGTAGAGCATCACGATGGCAGTAGATGTTACGACTGTGGCGAATTTGGTCATATTGCTCGAAACTGTCCGCAATCATAATCGCAGGTGTTCGCTGTGATTGAACCCTAGAGTAAATGAAAATATGAAAGAGTAATAAATAAGTTAATTAGGTTCATAAATTGCCCGAACATGAATTTACTTGTAATCATGTTGGTGTTTGGAAAAGTGCTATAATCATTTAAAAAACACTTACACATAAATTGAGACAAAACTCATCTCACATGCTTACTTTGAATTGCACAAAATCACTTAAAAAACTAATGGTATTGGGGTGTTATATAATGTATATGAACTGTTTGGTTAAAGATTACTGGTAACTTCCCTCTTTGTAGAATTAATAATTTTGATTTCCTTAAATTTAATGTTAATTCTTCTTTGAATCACCATAAGGTTGCCATCTGATTTGGCTGTGGTAATCGTTTTGTTTTGTTTGGCAAATTTTGGGGGTTACTTCCTGCCTGTAATTTGAATATCTTGTTCTTTCACTGTTGGCTTGGTTGAAAATGTGGAACTATAGTTTTTAGTATCACATAACGCCAGCTGATTCAGTGTCTTCTTTCTTATGGTTTCATATTTTCTGTACTACGTGAAATCTAATTTCATAGCAAATGGGTCTGATGAAATACATATAAAATTGAAATAAATACCAGGGGCTGATATATAATGTCTATGAACTCTTTGCTGAAAGATTCATGACTACCTGTACCGATAACTTCCCTCGTTCAAGAATTCATAATAATTTGCTGTAAATTTAATGTTAATTCTTCTTTAAATTACAATAACGTTTAATTGCATCTCAAAATGTGGAACTATACTTTTTAGTATCATTGAGTGCCTGTTCAGTTTCTTCTTTCTTATGGTTTCATATTTTATATACTTGGTGCAATATAATATCCTAGAAAATGGGTTTGATGAGAAACATCTAAAACTAAAGTAAATACTAGCGATTAATTTTCTCAGTTATTATTGTATGATCTATTAGAAAGAAGATAATAACTAAAATCATTGCATTGAATACGTTTTTTTTTTTCAGTCACAGTCGCAGACGCAACAGGTCACATACGAATCACCGTCGTGCTCGCCATAACTGATCACTTGAATGAAGCCAGTAATTAGGCTT
>JANTPZ010143148.1:0-12755 GCA_025593235.1 Vachellia pachyceras
GAGTTGGATTTTGATGATTTTAATGCTTCCAATGGATTTAAAATGAGATTTTGTGTAGGGTAAAAGTGAGCACAAGTTTTGGGAAGCATTAGAAATCATTAAGACAAGTTTCCAAGCTCTAGAATTCTTTAAAAGAGCAAGGGAAGTTATATTGCGTTTTTGGTGATTCTTTTGGCTAAGGTATGACTTGAGCTTGATGATTATGTTCTTGTGTAATGTTTAGGAAGTTTAAATACCAAAGAAATTGTTGGAAAAGATTAACAAGAGAGCTTCAAGTTCAAGGGGGAATTAAGAGGACAAGGTAGCAACACTTCTAACTTTGGCATCTACTTTGCATTGATTTATGTGTTAGTTGCCATGTTGGTTGTATAGTTGTAGCTATTTAAATTATGAAACCTTACTTGTATGAAAGCATGATGGTTGTTATGCAATGATTATCTTGACTTGAAAAGTTGATTGATTGTTCTTGTTACATGGCTTACTTGATCTCATTATTAATCATGCACGTAGATATCATTGTTTTGCAGTGTTTGCTACTGGGATTTCCTAGAAATCTCACCCTCCCCAACTAACCATTTTAGGTACAAGCACAAGCAAGGGTAAGAGCAAGGTTTATGGTGATTGAAGATGGCATATTATGATGATCTTGCTTGTGAATATTATGTTTGATGTTTGAAGATTATGTTGAGGAATGTTGTAGTTATGTAAATTAAACTCATACATGATAATTAAGGAAACAAATGTGGATGCATGAATGATAATGAACCAAGGAACTAGATGAGTTCATCATGCATTAAGAGAAGTTTTAAAAATGATCAAAAGAGGGTTTAATAAAATTTTAGAAATGGCAAGTTTTCAAGTGAAAGGTTCCAAAACCCAAGAATCTGCCCTGTTTTTGGAATAGCGATGAAAAATAGCAATTTTACGAAAATAAGTATTTAGTTAAATATGTCTTGAAAATGATGGAACAAGAAATCCCAAATAGCACTGAAACATTGTCTTACGGATAAGTGTACATTGAATATGTGATCTGCCTAATGAGGATCCTGAGCAAGGATTTGAAGAGGATTTTGAGGAGGAATCGTTTGAAAATGATCTTGAAGAGGATCGTGAGGAAGATCCTCAAGGGGAACTTGAGGAAGACCTCGAGGAGGATCTAGAAGAGGATCCTGATCAGAACCTTAAGGGAGGTCAAGAAGAACATATGATGAGGAGGTCGACCAACCCCTTTTTCCCCACCATGACTGCGATAATATTTGAATATGATGCAATGAAAAATGACATCATTGCGATCTATGTCAACATTATAACTCATAATGAAACTGCAGAATTCTATGTTAATGTCATGATGAAGTATCATGCAGCAGTTAGAGCTGCAGGCACATTCACATTAACAACTATGTGGGTTGATGCAGTAAAGAGAACAACGAGATTTATGCTGAATAAAAACCAATACTTTAGAAGGCTAAGGAAACAAATCATTGATTATTGTATTGCAAATATCTAGCGACGTATTATGCTTTAGATTTATATGTTTACCTTCTATGTTTTGTTAATGTGTTTAGAACATGACTTGGTATATGGTTATGACTAAATGTATTGTGAAATGTGACATGTTTAGTTTATGTGAATAGTTGTGAAATCATTATTGTTATTCACATGATATGTCACCTTGTTAAGTGGGAGCTTTTAAAAACGAAACTTCTTAAAGTTGACGATTCAAAAAGTACTTATATAAAATTATTGAAAGGAAATAATGTAGTTACTAGTGTTTGTATGATGGGAGGTAAAAGCGTATGCTCCTGATCGCTAAGAATAATCTCTAGTGATCAAATTATCTTCTTGTCAAGAATAATATAAGATATTGTATATTGTGCTGTGCTATATAATCGTTAAGAACTCAGCTCTATGAGAAAACATTTGTTGATAAAATACCCTGTCACCTCAAACTAGGAAATGACAATAAAAAGCATAATTGCCGAGCTGGATAAAGGGGACAACCTGAATGGTGACAACTAGGATATCTGGCACTGCAAAGTACAATATATATTGGAGGAATAGGAGGCCCTTGAGCCACTAACCACTGTTTTGTGGAACCTGAAGCTAGGACTGCAACCCAGCACAGAATAAACTTGGAGTTATACCAGACATGGAAAAAGAACAGTATTGCAAGAGTCACCCTACTGAGCACAATGGAGAATGACCTAATGTGCTAGTATGAAAAGCACCCAACTGTACATGCCATGTGGGCGGGCCTCAGAGATAAGTTTAGTGGAACTTCGACCACTAAACTTAGGAGGCTAATGATCAAGTTTGACATGTACAGCTTCGGGGTAATACACCTATGAAGCAGCACCTTCGAGACATGTCAAACATGATTAGTGAGATCCAGGAAGCTGGGCATACACTAACTGATGAGCAACAAGTATAGGCTGTAATTAGATCACTTTCCCCATAGTTAGGAACATATGAAAGTCAACTTAACCCATAATGATAACATCATCACTTTTGATGATGTTGCAAAGCCCCTTGAGCTTGAAGATGAACGCCTGGAGGCATACAAAACTTCTGGGCATGCCTACTATAGCAAGATTGAATGCCCTTCCAATAACAAGCCTGATTTTAAGAAGGGCAAGAAATTTTATGGAAAAGGCAAGAAGGATTTCCCTAGATTCAAAAGGGGTAGATAACAATTTAAGAAGAAGGGATCTAAAGACAATAAGAAGAAAGTTGTCCTGAATAAGGTTAAATGATATGCCTGCCAGAAGATAGGTCACTTCACGAGGGACTACCCTAGGCGAAATAACCGTGGAAAGGTATGGTGAATTATGTGAATTCACACGTTTGTTATGTATCGAGTACCTCTTTTCTAACTGAACCTATATCTTCTTCTTGGATTCTAGACTCAAGCTCAACAAACCATGTAACGAAGGATCGAGGATCCTTTATGGATTACCGTTAATTTCCACATCAATGCAAATGGTTTTATGTTAACAATAACACAAAGATTGAGGTCAAAGGCACATGCACCTGTAGATTATGTCTGCATGGTGGAAAGACCTTAATCTTACATGATGTGCTTCATACACTGGACATCCGATGGAATTTAGTTTCTATAATATGTCTTTTGAATTCTGGATTTGATGTGAACTTTCATGATAAAGTTGCTGATATATTTAGCAACGGGACCTTTTATGGTTTAACTTTCCTTTCAGGAAAGTTCTTTGTTATGAATGTTATTGGTGATTGCAACTTGCATGACTGTTTCATTAGTTCCTCCGATATAAATATTGATATGAATACTAGCATGCTAGACTAGGGCACATAAGTCAGAATCGAATGATTAAACTAGCAAAAGAAGGTTAACTAGGTGAAGTTCCAAACATGGAAATGGCCTTGTGAGAAAATTGTCTAGCTGGCAAGGCAACTAGAAAACCTTTCGGTACAGGAACTAGAGCTGAAAATCCATTGGACTTAGTCTATTATGATATATGTAGTCCCATGAGTGTGAGGGCTAGGCATGGAGCTTGTACTTTATTACCTTTACTGATGAATTTTCACGGTATGGTCACGTCTATTTGATCTCACATAAGTCTGAAGCACTGGAGTGTTTTAGACAATACATGAATGAGGTAGAAAATCAAATGGAACGTAAAATTAAAGCATATCCGAGCAGTTCAAAAAGCTCTGTGAGGAAAAAGGGATAATTAGGCAACTAACTATCCCTAGCACTCCGCTACAAAATGGAGTGTCTGAAAAAAGAAATAGAACTCTTCTAAACATGGTTAGGTTGATGATGACTCAAGAAAATCTACCAATTTCATATTGGGGTGATGCTTTATTAACATCGGCCTTCATACTTAACCGTGTTCCGTCGAAAGCAGTTACTTCCACATCCTATGAGTTATGGACAAAACACAAGCCCAAAGGGATCGCTCAAAGAGAATTATATCTTTTTCACAAGAGAATTACATCAAGAAAATTCTCAAGCGATTCAATATGAGTGACTGCAATCCCTTAGACACCCTAGTAGCTACTGGAATTAGCCTGAATCTTGAAATGTGTCCCAAAGCTGTGTTAGCTAAGAAAAGAATGGAAATAGTTCCTTATGCTAGTACCCTTGGAAGTCTAATGTATGCAATGATGTGCATAAGACCAGATATTTGTTTCATTGTTGGACAGGTAAGTAGGTTCCAGTCAAATCCTGGCGAACATCATTGGAAAGCTGTGAAATGGATTATGTGATACTTAAAGGACCCAATGAATTATACATTAACTTATCAAGGAAGCGAATTGTGGCTTCTTGGATTCTTCGATACTGATGTAGGCAGAGACGAAGTTGAACAAAGGTTGAGTTTGGGTTATACCTTCTTGCTAAATAAAGGCGTCATAAGTTGGAGTAGCAAGAAGCAGACATGTATATCCCTGCATTCAATGGAAGTTGAGTTCGTGGCTTGCATTGCAGTAGTGCAAGAGGCTATATAGTTGAAAAGGTTTATTGAACATCTCGGATTTAGAAATGAGAGTACAAATCCAGTGTTAATATATTGTGACAATACTGCAGCCATAGCCTACACAAAAGACCCCAAATATCATAGCAAGACAAAGCACATGGACATTAAGTATAACTTTGTGAGAGACTGTGTAGCATAGAAAGTGATTAATGTACAACACATTTCGAAACAAGAGTATGGTCACAGATCCCTTGACTAAACCAATAGCCAAAGAAATGTTTGAGAAACATGTAAGGGCAATTGGTATGCGTAAAATGTAAAATTACAGACACTATGTATTGAATTTATGATTGAAGTATGCAATTTTTCATAATTGATTTGTGTGTTTGTGTATAAGTATACAATGTCTAGTATGTTGTACATGCAGGTAAGGTAGGCTCTCTCACACGAGCTACCGCCTTTGATACTCAGGAGGAGTATATAAAGATGAGACATTTGTATTCACCAGTAGGGCAGCATGCATGTTGATATGGTAGAGAAGAAATACAAATTACATCGCCTCGATAATTGTGTAGCATGTCGAGATGAGATCCAATGCATATACGTATAAAACATGGATCGAATCATGGGGACGCGCTCCCATGATGCCTGTTACTAGACAACAAATTCTTCAATACTGATGTGACGAGATATGAGAGGAAGAAGAATTTGGATTTAGATGTTAGAACATCTAGACTAAAGTCTGTACGGTGTCGATAAAATGTTTCAAAAATGATGTACACTCTTATGATATAAGAGAAACATCGTAGCATGTAATTCATACCATATGTGTTATGGAATCGCAAAGGGAAGCAAGTAAATGGATCCCTGCTTCATTGCTGTGTGAGTCCCAAGAAATTAATATTTCTATTTATGTCCTTTGACTTTGACATTATCATGGAGGTATACTTTAATGACTGCTACCTTAATGTACATCCTACTATTATGATGGATTCGATACAAGGTACTATTTTAGGAAAGTGGTTGATGTATATCAAAATGATGTATGGGTAAAAGGAAGATTACCTGAAGAATGCACAACTATGCTGGTGTTTGTGACATGTCCCTTATGATATCAACTTTGTGATTTCATAAGTGTGAACACCAGGCATACGAGAAAGATGATCTAAGTCTTATGTTGACTTGAGAGGGATTAGATTCATCAAGTGAAAGTGTATTTTTTGTTAAATTTAGGACATATGAGGCATAGTAATCAGATTCAAGCTACACGGAGAAAGATTGTCTTGTGCTGGTCCCATAGGCGGACCTGTGTTCATGTGAGGGGATGCAGCTGCACCCTCTGACTTCCAGAAAATTAGGTATATATTAATACTATATGATTTATTTTGCACCCACTCATTCGCTGATTTTAAACCCACTCAATTTTTACTTTAAGTTCTTTTCAAAACATATTAAGAATAAGTCACATTTATCTTCAACCCACTATTAAAAAAATAGTTTGCACCCCTTAAGCCAGGGTCCTGGGTCTGCCACTGGCTGGTCCTATGAAAGGGATTTCTAGTATGAACATCCAAAAGACGTCATGCCCATGCGGTCACAGCAAAGCACCTAGTATGAAAGAAAGAAGAGAGGAGGACGAGGCCCACAATTCCTAATCCACCAAGTGTGAGTGGGAGATGTTGGAAAATGGGACACCTTTGATGGATTAGGCCCAAAATCTATGTGTTAGGTTGAATGCATAAATAAGCACTCTTGTGGGAATAAATGGAAATTCCCAAAATATAATTTTATAATTCAAATAAAAGAGGCAACAGTTAAGCAGAAAGGGTGAGAACGATTTCTCATTAAAGGGGCAGTTTTATTCCTTTGTTTTTATAAAGGAATTAAGTCCATTTTTCCCGTACGGAACAATAGAAACTTTGTTCCCCTCCTCTCTTCATTTTCTCGGTGCCTTTTACCGTGTCTTATACTTTTGGTCCACTCCTGTGATCCAAGTTCCGCATGGGTACCTATACCGAAATCCTTCATAAATTATTTTTTATAATGTTTCTTCTATTTTTCTACAGACCAGATACACTTTTTTAAAAACTAATTGTTAGTGAATGTCTTATAAGACATGCTGGAAATTATGCATGATTATACACATGTAAATATGCACAAGACACAATTTAGAACAAAAGGATGAACAAATAAGTAGCAAAGAAAATGAAAAGTCAAACACTATTTTCGTTTTTTGGCAACACCTTAAAATTGAAGATTATATATATTTGCAAAATTATATTTGCCATATCTCATCTATGTAGGGTAAAGATTGACTGTACATGTTAAGTTTAAAAGTTCATGGAGCATTATTTTCAACCACATTAATTCAAATAATACGTTATGTTATAAAGATTATAGTTATGGATGTTCATAACCTTATAGACCCTTAGGATTCCATTTGATGATTAAATATTATAACCTCCAATGCTTTTTATGTTCTATCATAATGTTGATTAATTATTATATTTATGACATTGTAACCCTTGGAAGGGTTTGGTGCCTACAAATAGAGTTGTAAAATATATGGAAAACATGTGTGCATGAGATATGTTTCCTTACTTCCTCCCTCAATTTCTTCTTCTACTATTCTTTTATTATCTCTCATTTATAACATGTTATCACCATGATCCTCTGCCGGATGAGTTCTTGGCACATCTTGTTGATCCTTGTAGTTTTTTGTTTGTTCCATATGTAAGGTTTTTCTATCAGTTACCTTAATAATTTCATATACGTTCTCTTACTGTGTCTTTAGTTTATTTACTTTATAGAATTAAAGATATTCTTTTATTGATTGTTTTAAACATCAGATTCCATGGCTAAGATTGGAGATTGTTACTATTGTTATATCTTATTTCAATTTTCTTCACAAGTTCTTTGGTATTATTGATATTGTTTTAGTTTTAGCATGAAGCCATATTGCTATAATTTCATATTCTAAAAAAATATGACCTGAAGTCATATTGTTTTGATTATATGATCAGAAGCTATATTCCTTTTCTATCTTGATATTATATAACTATAAGTTATGCTATATGGTCAGAAGCCATATAGGTTTTCCTATCTAATAATATGGTTGGAAGCTATATTTATTTGATTCCCTATTATATGGTAGAAACCATATACTTTTTGTTAGATGGCCAGAAGCTATATAATTACATTTATCCTGAAGATAAAGGGCTAAAAGCCATATAATGATAAATTTTCATCTTTGGCCTGAACCATAAGATTTTAATTTTTGATGTAATATTTTACTTTACATTATTTCTTGTCTTTACCAATTTTCTTTAATTATCATTCGCATTATTACATATTCTATTTTTTTCTATTTTATTTTGTAATTTATTTTTATTTATTTGTTTATTTTCTGTTTTGTTATATACTTATATTTATTCATTTTACTTTTAGTCCCTACTTATTTTTCATTTTTTTCACTCTCATTATGCCATTATTGTTATTGTCATAGCACTATAACCAATATATATTATTCTATTATTATTTCTGTTAACTTCATTTAGGTTATATACTGTAATGTCCAAAATTTCAGTATCTGGAAAGATAGGTTAAACGAAGGGCTGTAGATGAGTAAAGAGTCCAGAAAGTGAATATAGATGAAAAGAAGTCCCGAGTTGCCATTTTACAAATGAAGAAAACGTCAGGGCAAAATGTTCGTTTTTGGAAAAATTAGGGACGTGATGGTCATTTTGGGAAAAGATGACCAAAATATTAGAAGATGACCCCAGGTCAATAATGTAGAGAAATATTCACCAATCATGGATTAAGGTCCAGTTAAAGTTATAATGACCAAAATAACCCTTACAGAAATGTTTAAGGTCATTTAATATTTGGCTGATTATTTAATTTTTAAATAAATATAATTGTTTAACATGTATAGAGACCTCAAATATGTATTGAAAAATGGTGACAAATAGAATGAAAAATGCTCTATTTTATAAAATTGATTTCAACCTAAAGCCAACAATAATTTACTGAATCAGAAAATAAGAGGGTTGAAAATCCCCGAATTAGGGTTTTTGGGAGAAAATTTATTGAGAGCATATTTGAAGGTTATTTGAGGTGAGAAAAATAATGAAATGATTAGTTAAATTTGGGAATTTTTAGTGACTCAAAATTGGTCAAGTGTTCAAAAAATTCCAAAAAAGCATTTCTGGAATAAAACAAATAGACAAAGCAAATTTGCTTTTTCAAAAGGAGATTATGGGGAATTGAGGATGCCACTTGTGATCTTCATACTAGAAGGTGAAAAGTAAATGAAAATATTACCATAAAGTGGTAGATTTTATCAGTATAAAGTTGCTTTATCGGTGCCAATGCACCCCACATGCATTTAACACATATGGGTGGATTTTTAAAAGCCTCCAAGCCTCCATTTCTACCTAAATTTTGTGCTCAACTAGAGAAGGAAGAGGGAGAACGGTGGAGCAAACAGAAGAAGAAGGATGATCCGATGGCACATGATGATAGTTTAAAAATTATGTCATTGTCAACTTCGAAAACAGATAAAAAAATTGTGATTTCCAAGGATTGACTATAGGGTGCAACCACAGGGTCGTTCTCTACGGAGCCTCGTGTACCACTAGTTAACTAGTTTGTGATTAAGTTCACTTTGCAAATAAAAATGTTTTAGTTTCAAAATACTATGTACCTAAAGCTAATTATAAAGTAAAATTTCTTTTTGGTATTTTTTATTGAGGGAAAACAGTAAAAACATAGTTGAAGTGTGAAAGTTGTTTGATGATGGTTTTCCTCTTGGAAATGATTTAGGCCATCATGGTTCACAAAATAAAAGGGAAAGCAATCTTTTTCACACTTAGTTTCGTAATGAAAACCCCAACATCTCGCTGGGTTATAAATTCCATGCAATGAACTCCATTCCATGAAACCCTTTAAAAACACTTAGTGTGTGTACAAAAGCCGCCATGTGAAAAATTCAACTCAACACAATATTGCCACTAAAATCAAGCACAACTAGGAAGATAGAAGAGAACAACAAAGATCTCATTGAATAGGTAGAAATGAGACTTCACTCTACAAGTCAAACACTAAACAAGTTCAATACAAAAGTAATCCAAGTTTGGCTCGACCGAGACCAAGTATTTACGTACAAATCACAAGTCCTAACTCAGAAACTATCTAATCCATACCTTAAATACAGATTGAAAACTATTACTCCCCTTTTAGCACTTTGAGCTCAGTCCATCTTCATCTCCAAGTGGAAAGGAGATGCTCAGCTACTCATAGCAAGTGGTTCAGCATTCCTGATGGATGAATGGAGGTGCATGGATTGATTAGGGATGAAGTAGGATGAGATTAGGGTTGTGTGAGTAGAGAGAAGAAAGAAAAAATGATAGATGAGTGTGTCTCTGCCTCCTTTTGTGCCCCCTCTCTCGAATTTACCCTAATTGCATATATCAACCATTTTGGGTCGGATCCAACAAGGTGGGTCGGGTAATTTTTCCATTTGGAGCATAATTTGGTGCTGATGCGTGATATTCGCGGTGGCGAACCTCTCCCGAGAGGTCTTGCTCGCCTGATTGATCTTTGGCTGCAGCGAATTATAAATTACGCCGCGGTAAAATGTTCCAGATCTGCTTCCTCATGTTATTTGTTAGAGTCCCTGAAATGAAGTGTAACACTCCTTATTTTCCCCTATAAAGATTATATTAGAGCACTATTGAACCACTTTAGGGCCTTAGATAACTTAAATTGACCAAAGAAGTGAAAATAAAAATTTCAAAACGGAGTTACTATTCACTTGGTCATTTTCCAGATTTCTGACCCAACTTTTAAAAATCATAACTAATTCTAGAAAAATCGAAATAGGGTGGTTCAAATTTCTATTCGAAGCTTATAAAGTGATCTATAGGTGAAAAATACTCTCTAGTTCCAAAACTTGCCCAATTGATACATTTAATTCCGTGAAAATCACTGTTCATTTGGTAACTTTCCAGTTTTCCAGATTTATCACTTGACTTTGGAAAACCATAACTCTTGATCTACACATCCAAATTTAGCAAAATTTGTCATGTAAACACTCTAATAATACATCTACGTGCATTATTAATAATGAGATCAAGTATGCCATGTAACAAGAACAATCAATCAACTTTCCAAGTCAAGACAATCATTGCATAACAACCATCATGTTTTCACACAAGTAAGGTTTCATAATTTAAATAGCTACATCCATACAACAAACATGGCAACTAATACATATAAATCAATGCAAAGTAGATGCCAAAGTTAGGAGTGTTGCTACCTTGTCCTCTTAATTCCCCCTTGAACTTGAAGCTCTCTTGTTAATCTTTTCCAAAGATTTCTTTGGTATATAAGCTTCCTAAACATTACATGGTTACACAAAACTTTCCTATTCTTCTTGAGCTTGACAATGGTGTCTTCTTTCATCCATGGAGCTGCCAAAATGATGCCACAAATGGAGGAAGAAGAGACAGATTTTTAACTTAACTCATCCCTTCATAAACACTTGGATGGTTGAGATTTAAACTTAATAAGCAAGTTTAATATAATGGTTCATATTCATACACCACACCAACACTTGCTCGCTTCTTATTGGTGTTCATAAAGGTGTCATAATGGGCTGCACATGGGTGTAAAAAATTTGGTTGGAAACTTGGTTACTTCAACCAAACCGATTACCATTCTGTTACTTCTACCGATTACGATTTTTACCGGTAAACGTAATTTTGTTCGGGTAAATTTTTCTTTGCTTTTCTGGAGATATTTTACTCCTCTTTTAATCTCCATAATTCATTTACTAACATGGCAAAATATTTCTCCAAAAATATTCCTGAATTTCATCCAAAAATAACAAGGTAATTTTATCCTGTCGAAAATCCCTGAAAACGTATTTCCAACGTGCAAATAACTTTTAGGTCATTAAAAATTTCTATAATTTTCTCTGATACTCTAGCCCTTCTTCTTTTCCCAAATAGCCCTCCAGAATGTTCGTAATTAATTTTTAAAGAAAATCCCATTTTCAGGATTTTCGGGTCTTTTTCCCTCCATTCTGGGAATTCACCTTAATTGTATATTGGGCAATAATTTTATTAATTACTATAAAATTCACTTTATTTTTATATACCCTGAACTCAACTGATTAAGGTCTCCTGATACCTCAAATAATTATTTTCGGCTATTAAATCTTCAAAATTCTATAAATAAAAATCTAGGCCGATTTTCAGAAATCTATTAAATCTCTGTTAATCAGTGAGTTCTGCTCTATCTTTTGGGCATATGTGACTTTCTGATTTTTTGGTCAACTATTTGACTTTGACTTTGTCAATGAACAAAATTCCCTTACATTTCTCTTAATTACCAAAATGCCCTTACTTTGTCTAACTTTTCGTAATTCCCATTTTGCCTTTGACCTTTTCGCCCTTGATCTTTTGTGTAATAACCTTTGGGTTCTTCCCAGGAGGTCACCCATCCTTACTGTAATAACCATAAATTTCTATGCTAGCTGAATGAAATGCTAATCCGATAGTTAGGAAATGAAAAGAGAAATCAGAGGTAAATAGTACAGAAAGAAAGACTATAGGCCGGAAATAGTAAAGATAGACCTGGCTTAGTACACGGAGTTTCGTAGGAATTCCAGAATTAAGGAAAATTGCCCATAGTAATATGAGGATGGGAAAACCTTCAGGAAAGGGACCCATACGTCATTTAATAAAAGACCAAGGATATAAAGGTCTTTTTAGTATCAAAAGTAAGGGCAAAATAGTAAATTTTGAAATAGTAGAGAAACTAGGGGTAAAATGGTGATTATGAGAAAGTTAAAGGACATTTTGGTCATTTGGTAAAAGAAAAGTCAAAGTCAAAGTCAAAAAGTCAACCAGTTGACCAAAATATCAGAAAAATTTACAGATGCCCAAAAGATAGACTTTTACATACCGATCGCAATAACGTAACACGGATTTTCCAAATTCGGAACCGATTTCGGTCTACAGAAATTTTGAAGGGCAACAGAGGAGAAGTAATTATTTGAAATATTAGGAGCTCTTCCAAAATTTAGAGAAAAATATGGAAAATCCAGTGAATTATGTAGTAATTAATAAAATTATTACCCGGTATATAATTAAGACGATTTTCCCGAAAATTGGGAAAAATACCCGAAAAATCCCCGGAAAATAATTATTTCAAAAATTAATTTTGGAAAATCTAGAGGGAATTTTGGAAAAAGGAAAAGGGCATGAGAATAAGTGAAAAATATAGTATTTTTCA
>JANTPZ010143165.1:0-15162 GCA_025593235.1 Vachellia pachyceras
CACGTGTTGAAGGTTTATTTAAAAATGATTATTTTAAGGTACTGGGTTCCCCAACTTCAATATTTTTTTAATAAAATCACAACTAATTCTTTTAAAAATTATAATTTGAAATACAAATGTTAGAAGAGTATTTAAAATTTAAAATTTTATTACTTGCAATATAGTACCTTTGGTAATAGGAATTTCTTTTCTTTCCCATCCTCTTAACCTCCCCTTTCTATGGCTATTATTGCCCGTTTAGTTTATTAATTCCTAAGGAATATAATGTATTCACGGCTAAGGAAAGATGATGCCTAGATATAAAATTGTTCAGTTGGATTACAAAGAATATCAAAATAGGTGGGAATAATAAGTTAAGAAACAAAATTAAAATTATACATTTTTTTGCCAAGTTACATAACTATATTATCACAAGTAGCATAATTTATATAGAAACAAAGCTAACAAGCAAAATATAAATTTGCTCATGTGAACCAATATATCATATTTTTAAAAGTGAGTATACACACATATAAAGTGGCTTTAGCTTTAATCTACCAAAATGATATTGCCTATTTATTCCATAAGTTTTTTTCCTTCCTATTACACATAACATTCTTAATTGAATTTAAGTAGAATGAAATTCTTATTCATTGAATTGTGTCTAAATTTTATAATTATTGCAATTCTGTATAATAATTATGACAAGTATAATTTTTATATAATTTGAAATTAATCCAACTTAAATATAAATGTGTATAGTAAGCAACTGTAGCAATGATAATGGTAAAAGTCGTAGCGATGAAGAAAATGGCACTAAAGAGTGAGTACATCCGTAGTGATTTTTGTATTTCATTACAAGCGAACTTTAGTCAATTTTAAATTTATATTGGTTATTACATCTTTTCAACTGGATTATAAGATGTCCGCATCCCCATTTGTTAATCTTGCAAGATGCATCTATTTGATGTAATTAGGATTACAATGTAATCCTTTTCACATTAAAGAAGCCTAATCAAACATTGTAGTTGGCCCATCCATTTCATTGGGATTATATGTAATCTCTTTTCATGAAATCGAACCAAACAGGCCATTTCATTAACATTTGAACCGTTTAGATTTTCTCTGTCACATAATTATCATTCATATGTTAAATTATAAAAATAAGAATAACTAATGAAATTCAAAATTGTTAAATTTTGATATGAATAACCTAATACTGAAATAAAGAAAATAAAAAATATTTTATATAAAACAAATATGAACCGTTCAAAAATTGATCTAATGCTTAGAAAAGGAAAATAAGGGAATGTGATGGCAGGTTCCTCTTGATGTGATCAAGACTTTTATGTTATAAATTAAAATCTTTTAAATTAATTACTATCTCAAATGGAGTCCTTAATTAAGTGTCATTAGACCTATAAATTGAAGCTCCATCCAGTGGAAACATATACACTTGCAAGATATATACCACTCAGTTATTATTAATTTCTCTTTGCTTTCTTCATCTTTTTCACCATGGCACAATCATCTCCTTCTGATCTCATTGTCACAGTGAGAAGGCAGAATGTAACACCTCCTATTTATCCCCTATATCCTCATATTAGATCACTTTTGAACCACTCTTGGGCCTTAGCTATCAAAATTTTGTCCAAAATTGTGAACTTGGTTTTTCAAAAACATAGAAAATGCTGTTACTGTTCACAAGGCATTTTTCCATATTTCTGGCCCAACTTTGAAAAATTATAATTAATTCTAGAAAAATCAAAATTTAGTGGTTCTAATTTCTAAATTTAGCTTATTAAGTGAGTTATAGGGGACAAATACTCATTGACCCAAAAACTTGCCCATTTGAATCAGTTTATTCAAATATAACACGCTGCTCTAATGGTCATTTTCCCGATTTCCAGTTTTTACCTTAAACTTTGAAAAATCATATCTCTCAAAATACACATCCAAATTTCACAAACTTTATATCACTTTAAAGCTTGGGATGTGTATTTTCTGAATGGAAATTTTAACCTCATTTGAAGCTCGTTTTCTATTTTTAATTCCCACGTGAGACAGATTCATTTTTCAGGCCTTTGGAACCCTTTAACCTTGAAACCAATTTTTCTTAAAATTCACCAAAACCTCTTTTTGGTTCATTAATCCACCTTGAACATGAATGGTTATTCCATACCATTCCTTGTTCCTTTTAGTCCATTTTCATGCATGCTTCATCAACCATTCACATGATTCTTCTTGTAGTGGTTTAAGTTACAAACATAGCAACTTCAAAGAGAGAGTATCATCTCATATATTTACACAAAATCAAGCAAGCAAAGGCATCATCTTCAAGCATCATTAACCAATTCCTTACCCTTGCTTGAGCTTCCACCTACATGGTTAGTTGGTGGGAAATGAGATTTGGGAATCCCAATAGCAAAACTACATAATCAAAATATTGTGAATGTGCATACATAACTTTGATGCATGTGTATGATCATATAAACATGTGAAACATCAAACTACACTTTATCAAGCATATGACCATAGCATAAAATTCACATTTTATACACAAACCATGCACTTTAATCATCATAAAAGTTCATGTAACATTCACAACACATTTTCATAAACATAAGAGGAGATTAGTAGTCTTGCTACCTTTTTCCTTTAATTTCCCTTGAACTTTAAAGCTCTCTTGGACAACTTTTCCAATATGCTCTTGGAGGTCTCAAATCCCTAACAATCATGGTATAATACTCATGTAAATACACAACCAACAAGTTGCCATAAAACTTGTAAAAACGCATAGAACTCCTTGTAGGTTTTTCAAGAGTTCTACAAGTTCAAACTTGATCTTTATGGCCTCCAATGCTTCTTAAATCCCTTTCCTATTTTTACCCTACACAAAACTTCATTTTGGAGCCAATGGAAGCATTAGAATAATCAAAATCACCCTCCCTCTATTTCTTTTGATTTTTCGAAAAACTACACAAAAGAGGGAAGTTTGGATTTTTCAACTTTTCTTTTCATATACATGTATATCCTTGCTTTCCAACTACTTTTCATGCATTATATCACTCAAATGCATCTTTCCCTCTCAAGTTTCCAAATGGACAGCACCTCCCCAAACATTTAGGGTTTCCAAAAACTTTCACAACAACCAAAACAACCATAAAAAACCATCAAGCTAGTTTTTACTACTCAAGAAAGAACTTGCAACTTTTTTCTACCTCAAAAGCCTTTTCTTTTCCATTTTAATACCTTGAAACCTACCTTTTCATCTTCAAAAAGAGGGCTTTGATCAAGGAAATCAACCATTAAAGAGGTAGTAGAAGTTGCAAGGAGTAGAGAAATGTAAAGAGTTGGTTGTTTGGGTAATTACCTTAAGGTTGTGCGAAAGCTCTCTTCTTCTTCTTCTTCCTTGGGAGCAAAGTGGCGTTTTTTGGGAGCTTGGGGGAGAGAAAAATCTGACCAAATGGAGGGAGAGAGGTGGCAGAATTTTGAGAGAAGAGATAGGAGAGTTAGCTGATGTAAAAAGCCTCTTGGAAAAATGTGTGGTTGAGAATTAAACTTGGGGACCAAGTTTTGATTTACTTGGTTGTGGTTGTGCCACTTGTCATTTCTTGATTGCTTAATGAAAAGTGGTCTTTTGGCTTCCCTTGCAAGCCTGGTTGGGCTGACCGGTTCCCTGGCTCTCCGGTTACTTGATCTGGTGGCACGCATTTCCGTAAAATAACATTTATCCGGGTAATTTCCTTTTTTATTTTTCCTGAGACTTTTATTTCATGTGGAGTCATTACCTAGGCCTCCTTGCCTGGGTGGCGTCATCCCTTCCTCAAAATACCCTTGGCTCTCTTCGTAAATCGTCAGGATTCCTCGATTTGCGTGCAACACCGTAAAACGGCTTCCGGCGGCCAATTTGAATTAAGGACATGGAAAAATTCTATATTTTTCCCTGATTCTCAAGCTCTTTTCCATTCCTCAAAATTCTTCCCCGATTTCCGTAATTAATTTTCTAAGAAAATACTTTTTCGGGCTTTTTGGGCACTGTTCTCCGTACAACGAAATTGCCCGCACCGGATACCGAGTAATAATTTTATTAATTACTTTATGACCCAAGTAAACTTTTCTCAGTTCAGGTCTCCAGCATTTGAGGACTCCTGCTACCTCAAATAATTATTTCTCGGTTGTCCTTAACTCTGAAATCCTTTATTTACCACTTATTTATGAAAATGCCACTACCTTTTCTACTTTTGCCGTAATTTCCAAAATACCATCACTTTTTCTACTCTTCCTTAATTCTAACCTTGCCTTTGGTTGACTTTGACATTTTTTGTCAACTTTGACTTTTTGGTCACTTTTGACCAAATTACCAAAATGTCCTTATTATTTGATGACATTTCATGTCATAGGTCTTTTTAATCAAAATGACCATTTTACCCTTGTCATTTGTGCCAAATTACCATTTTGCCCTTGGGTCATTCTTACTTAAAATCCTTAAGACTAGGGACTTAGTCAATCATAATCTTTTTTGTCTAGAGGCATTTTCCTTTCTATATTTCCACATTCATAGCATTAAATCATCACATAATTTACCAGCTTAACCTCCAATTTCTCTCACAAAAATATACGGATATTACACACTGCAATAATCAAGCAGCTCTCCACATTACCAAAAATCCAGTCTACCATGAGAGAACCAAGCACGCGGAAATGGTTTGTTATTTTGTGAGAGAATGCGTTGACTCAAAGGAAATAGCTCTAACAAAGATATGGACCAAGGAACAGACTGCAGACATATTTACCAAGGTGATTGGACAGGACAAGTTCGAATATCTGAAGGGCAAATTAGGCATTATTGATTTGATGCTCCAACTTGAGGGGGAGTGTTGGAGATCTTGATATCTTGGAAACATTATTTTAGGCTGATTCGTTGGGATACTAGTTTTTTAAGATAATAATGATCAATATTCTTTGATCACGATATTCCTGGGATACTCCCGTGATAGACGCGTCTGTGATCATGTATATATTTGCTGCCACAGAATGAATAATATATATCTCTTTCACCAAATTTATCACTTTCCTTCTTAAACTCAGTGCTCTGTGCTCCTAGTTCTGCTTATAGATAAAGAAAATTAATCAGACATAGACAAGAAGATAACGATCTCTTCTGTTAAAGTGTTCAGTTGATGCACCCATAATCGATTTAATTGGAAGGAACAGAATAATCCACAGAAAAAGCTCAAGCATAGTTATGTTATTCTATACACATTTAACAATTATTGCAACATTGGCATTCCTATGTTGGCGTATAACGCTGGAATTTTTTTGCTTTTAGTTTTTGTATTTTTTTCATCAAGGTGATGAATGAATATTTTATTGAGATGCATCAATTTGATATTGATTTGTGCTTAACTTCCTGATACTAATAAGAAATTATCATATACCTATGGAAAAAATCCGCAGGTATTTTTCCTGCGGATTTCAAATCCGCAAGTAATTTTCCAGCGGAATTAAAAATCCACAAAAAAAAAATTAAATTTTAAAAAAACTTAAAAATTACCTAGGGATTTCAAATACGCAGGTAAAAATACATGCAGATTTCAAATCCGCAGGAAAAACTAATGTTTAAAAAATTAAAAAAAAATTCCTACCAATCTTTTTAAAAAAATTTAAAGGTAAAAATTAATTTTTAAAAAAATTTAAAAAAATTACCTGCGGATTTCAAATCCGCAAGTGTATTTTCCTGCGGACTCCATATCGGCAGGAAACTATACCTGCGGAATTTAGAATCCGCAGGTGAACGGTACAGGGAAAGAAATGGCGCCAGAAATTCCCAACTATTCCAATGCGTGGGAAGATTCGAAAGTAAAGTGATTTCAAAATTTGAGCAAACTTTGCACAGACAAACCCTAAGCATCATCAAGCTCAAAGTGATGCCTTGTTTGCTTTCTGCTTCGACTTCGATTCTTCTATTGGACGCACGCATCAGATGAACCATTTGGTTGGGGACCTAATATCATCAAAGTACAGGTGACCTATACCCAAATGTGAAATGCCCAGCTACCAGCTTCATCATTTTGCTTTCCCAAATGCTCCAGCCTCCAGTGATCCAGATCCAGTCTACCACTCTCGCACTCGCATTCTCACTCAACGGCGCTCGCCCTCTAAATCTAAAATACGGGTCTCTCACTCTACCTCTGACTCTTCATCTAGCCTACCATTTATGTCCGATCTCTGACTCTTCACTGTGTATTCCTTTTTCTTGTCATCCTGCTCTCTGAAGAGCCTCGAAGATAACTGAGGTACTATATTATCTATGTATCTCTTTATGTGTGTTACTGAGTTTTCTTGGGAAGTGGCTTTAATTTTGGTAGGTTTTGTTTATATGGATGCCTCTATGTTCTTATGAGATTTCCAAGTTGGACTTGATGGTTTCTCGGGTTGCTGTGTAGGATTGAATGAGATTTATTCTAATAGAGTTGTTTTAGAGCTCAAGTTTCTTTGGATTCTTTTCTTTATGTTTTTAAATGTTCTTTATGTTGGTTCTTGTGAGCCTAGCTGAATTCCTGTTTCAAAGTTGCTCGAGTGTTTGATTTTATATCTATTTATCTTGTTCGTTGTTCTTCTGATGAGAGTAGCTGTTTTGAAAGTTTTGGTTTGCAAAGATATAGAAGCGCTGTTCAAGTGTTTGATTTTATATCCCACTGTATCTCTCTATGTTGGTATGTGATTTAAGCCTTGAATATGTTTCCCTTTGTCAGTTTTTAGAAATGAACTGATAGGATTTTGCAAAGATGTTATAGAACTCAGCCTTAAATATGCCTTGAATATGTTGGTGTCTGTTCATTCTCCATGCTCCTCCTTCCTCTGCTTCGTCTTTACCCAAGTTTAATATCTCTTTGTACCTACATCTGATATGGGATCACAACGGCGCGTTTTGAATTAATCATTGATTTGCGATTCTGGTTATAGGAGGCAACACAGGTCGAGTTGGAGCTGAGACTGTTACAGGGTCTTCATATTTATTCTCTAAAAGAAAACTCGAAAATTTTCCTACCTATCATCCTAAGGTTTGTAATTTCTACAACACTTGTTTTTTACGTTATTGATCATTGTCTTCTGCAGATTGTATGTTCAGAATTTGACGCAGTGATTGTTGGAATGATATGTGAACTGGCAGAGACTTTATTTCCCAGACTTGTTCTTTGCTAGTCCATGTGGCTAATCTATTATTGCTATTGCGAATTTTATTTGGTTTTCATTGGTGTTGAGAACTTAGGAATTAAACTTGAATGTATATCCTTGGTCATTAGCTTGCTATTACTCAACCTATTGGTTGTACTACTAGAGAATGAGCTAGAGGGAGTATTAGGAGTGTTATAAGCATTGAACAAGGATTTTCGCACGAGATGGAGATTTATGATTGAATATCTCGATCATCTGTGATTCTCTCTAATAACAGGAGAGTGAGAAGAGTGGGGGTGATGTTTGGAGTCACATGGCAGATTTGTTCTAGCATATAGATGTTATCATTTGAGGGAAACAAGGGACATGTAAATTCAAAATATTCACGTAAGGTTTTAGTATGTATTATTACATAAAATGCCTTTCTTACATATCCTGCACATCTGAAATTATCAACCATCTATTAATGTCTTACGTGGTGAATTTAAAAGGAGGAAGTTAGGAAAGCTGATGGTGCAATAAAAAAAATGGGTGCATCTCTATTGCAAAATTGTCCCTCCTGATATAAATTTTATGGTTTTATAATTAAGACCCAAATTTTAGATGATTGTTTTAGATGAAGCTGGCATTTATATCAAAGTCTGCTTCCAACAAGTATAGGTTTTATAGATATAATGTAGTTATGGAAACTTTATTCATAATGTAGTAATGTATAGGCTTGCCTTTGTTAGAGTTATGGAAACTTTATTCAGAATCTAGTGGTGCTCCGATGATAAGGAATATTTGCATTGTGTACGTAGAGATGGCATTTCAACGTGTAGATGTAAAGGTCTGTATATTTGGATTTTAAAATCCAGACACTATTTGTTGTTTTTTAATGCCACAATGTGACGATTGAAACTATTTATACCTGTTTTACCATTTGCTAATTTTTCTATGGGAAATATAGAATTTTATAGTGGATAGACAAATCGATTGTTCCCAGCTTTATATGGAACCCTTTTATAAAACTGTTTTTCCTTGGCATCATGTGCTCTAACTAGCTGCCCTCAGTTATATGTTATTGAGCTCTTGCTATTCATTCTATTGGATTGCTTCTTTCTTTTAGGTTGTTGGTGAATGCCACTCAAGTCAAATCAGTGATGAAGTTGCTGCAAAGTATAGATAAGTGACTGATCCAAATGACAGGGATCTGTTCTTTGAGTTTTGTTTCATACAATGTTGTGCCAGCGGGTTTCTCAAAGGAGAATGAATGCTATGTAAGCAATTAGGTGAGCAATTATGTGGATTAGGAGAATGAAATTTGGTTACATTAATGTTACCTGCTATATAAGCCACATTTCAATTTGTAATGTATCCGTTCAACTTGTGATCTATGATGATAATAATTTGATGTTCCCTTACATATATGTTTCAACAATTATTCTTTTTCCATTTGTCCAAAGTGTTATCTTTAACTATGAAGTTAATTCTTATTGGTTACATCATTCCCTGTAAAATATCATATATTCATATCTTTACAAAAACAAACTCACTAACTCTTTCCATTAGAATAAGCAGAAAATTTACCTGAAAAATGTTACTGAATTAAAATATTTGTTTTAAATTTTCTCAGGTTTCCTACGAATTTTCCTGCGAATTTATTACCTACGGATTTTTCCTATAGATTTTACATGTGGAAAAATCCGCAGGAAAATCCACAGCTAATTACCTGCGGATTCCAAATCCGCAGGTAATTTCGTGTTCCGGAAATAGTTGCTAGGTTAAAATAATTTTGTGTTCCGCATGTAATTTAATTCTTACCACTTAAATTGATAGGTTAAAATTCGGAAATGGCTGTGATTTTGTGTTCCGGATCTTTAACTAAGTTTTGTAATGTATATGTGAATAATTTAGAGCGTCCACTTTTAATTCTCAATCTTTAACTAAGTTTTGTTTTAGTGATGGCACCATCTAACTCTGTCAATAGAGGAGGTATCTCTCTGGATATTTTGTAATTTTACTTTTCTTTTCCTTTCCATGTTTTACCCAAACTGAACAATTTTCCTTTCCCAATTTTCCATGTTTCTTCAATTTTTGCTCTCCTGAATTTAATTTGATCCTAGATCCGTGTGGTGTGCTACAGTCACATCTCTGCATGTGCTTCAATTTAATTGTACTGTTGATTAATAAAAAAAGGTTAAAATATTATCTATTGACTCGTTACATATGGTCAACACTAAAAATGATGAGTTAAAATTCGGAAATAATTGTGATTTTATGTCCATTATCTTTAACTAAGCTTTGTAATGTTTAACAAAAAAATATCGCTTCGTATTTTATGCTAGAGTGCGTATATGTGAATATTTAGAGCCTCTCTTGATTAAAAAGAAAATATTTAGAGCCATTCTCCACTTTTAATTCTCACCACTTAATATGATGAGTTAAAATTCAGAAATAACTGTGATTTTGTGTTCCAGATGTTTAACTAATTTTTGTAATGTTTAATAAAAAACTATCTCTTCATATTTATGCAAGAGTATGTATATGTGACTATTTAGAGCCTCTATTGATTAAAAAAATATTTAGAGCCTCCACTTTTAATTCTGATTACTTAAAATGATGAGTTAAAATTCGGAAATAGTTGTGATTTTGTGTTCCGGATCTTTAACTAATATGTGAATATTTTAGAGCGTCCACTTTTAATTCTCAATCCCAACAACTTTAATTCCCAATAGATGCTGTGTCCACTAATCAAGCGAGGTCCCCATCATCAATAGACATGGGAAGAGCTTTGTTTGCATTGGTCCCCACTCATTGGCTTCGATCTCCAACAACTTTGGGAGATACATTAAGATCATGGGAAACAGCTCAACTCTGAGGACGAGAAGACCTTCCTGCAATGATAACAATATCACAATGAATCACATAACCCCTTAGACTATATATGTTTGGTTTGATGGAGCGGAAAGGGAAGGGATGGATAGGAGGGGATGGAAAGGGATGAAATGGTATAAGGTTACCTTGGTTTAGTTAGAGAGGAAGGAAGGGGGAGGATTTTTAATGATCTTTTGTTTAGTTCAGGAGGGAGAAGGGAGGGAAGTTAATAATCAATTTTACCATTTTACCTTATATGTTGATTTATATTTATTTACCCAGACAATTTATTTAAATTTGTTTTCACTCATGAAAATTAATCACTCATTCTATTTAATTAGTTAAAACAATTATAAAGGTACTTCTATCATATAATTTATTTAAATAATTAAAAAATAGAATTTATATGTAGCTTAATTTCAAAATACTGAATTTATGCTTAACTTGTCACCTTAATCTAACTTGTAACTAGCAAAACGTCCAAAGAGCAGAGGAGGAAGAAAGTGTTGGTTAACTGAACTATTTCTATAGAGCAGAGGAAGAGGCTGAGAAGTGATGCGTTTTAGCCTACTAAGGGCATGGATGTGAATATAATAAAATTGGTGGGGGTAAATTAGTCATCATCTTTGACTTCCCTCCAAAAAACCCCAATTTAGAGGGAATCAAAATAAGGGGAGGGGAGAGAATGAGAGGGTATATTTTGGGTTCCCCCCTCCAAAATTTTAAACCAAACAAGGGGAGGGATTCATTTTTCATCCCCTTCCCTCCCCTTCCCCCAACCAAACAAGCCCTCAATGCAGGACACAGATAGTTGATTAGGCAGTTCATTGATTTCAGACAAGTAATAATTACAACCCAATACCGAAGTGAACGCTTAGATTGGGCCCATCATAAATTTCAAATGTTTCAGTAAAAAAAAAAATATGTCCGACTAAGACATTGTGGTTTATAATGTAACAGTGCGCAGAGTCAAACAACTGATTCGCATAAATGAATTATCAGTAAAATCTTGCTTGCAAAATCATCGGCCCGCTCAATCAGCACCACACGCATCGCCGGAAATGAGAGGGCACACGGCTTAACGTATGAAACTTAATGGATTAAAGAAAATTCAATCCCTGTACACTGTGTACGATTTCCCATTTCTCGGGAAAGATGAAACTAGAGTTTCTGCCAAAGATTAAGCGTATACAGTTCATCGACCAAAAAAAAAAATTCAACTGCACGACATAAAACCCTAAGAATCCCAATTTTCTTCGTATAATGAAACAGGAAGATTAAAAAACCCTAGATATCGTCGAAGTCTCGAAGAGCACATCCAACAGATTTGTGTCCAGAAGATGAGCACGAAATGTAAATCGATTTGAGGTTAGTAAGTTACCACCGGAGCTGTGGCGACGCATGGTGGAGGAGGAGCGACAGAATATGCTGTTGCAGAAATTATGAACCACCAAGATAAATCTTTGAAGTAGAAAATTTATTTGAGGGCAAAAAATAGAGTTCTAGAACACTTAAGATTGTATTAACGTGTAAGTACGGGATTGGTTGATTTTTTGTAATTAACATGTTCGATTCTCAATTGCATGCCTGTGATTTTTTTATTTTTTATTATTTTTCCGGGACAAATATTCATCATATGTTAAAACTCAAATATGTATAATAGTGCTTCGAAAGAGCGCAACAAACATTTTATTTAATTAAAATCCAAATGATTTTAATAAGAAAATAAAATTACAAGCATTTTTTTGTTAGTTATGCATCTTCATGTCATATTGGGCTTTAGATTAATCTCTATCAACGTTTAATGCACTGTTTGGATGGAGAGGAAATGGGAGAAGAAAGAAAATTAGGGAAGAAAATGGGAGGGGAAGAAGTTTTGCCTGTTTGGATGTACCCCACAACCCCTATCTCAAAGCTCTTCCCTCAGCGGTTCATATTGATTTTACCAGGTTGATTTAATTTTTTTTCCCACTTCAAGCTTCTGTACACTCTTTCCATTTTCATATTACACTTCTATTTTTTAATAATTTGTAAACTATATTTATATATTTAATATTAAAAAATAAATTGCTTTTTATCTTTTTTTTTACCTTGAAATATATATTATCTCAAAATTATGATAGAAAAGTGATTATGATGACCGTTCAAGTATTCAAAATTATCAGTATAATTAATTCCACAAAATCGATTTTATTCAAAATCTACTACCTAAAATCACTATTTCCAAAGTCTAATACACATAGACATATAAGTTCTGGTTTGGACATACCCAAAAAGCACTTAAAAATATTTTTGAGTAAGTCAAGATAAAGGTCATATTACATATTTACATGTAACTATGCAAAATTACTGAAAATAAGTTAATACAGATACATTATTATGAAATAAAGCTTCTATTACATGCTTCGTTTACTTTTCACAGCATAAAACCATATAGTGAGAAGTTTAAAAGCCTTATCACTTAACCCATAGATGTCGAATGAATATTCAGCATAGGTGAAAATGCAAATAGTACTTCTAAAGAACGCAACCAATATTTTTTAATTGAAATCAAAATTATTTTAATAAGAAAATAAGATTAACTATAGAAAAATGAGATAAGTAAATATTTACAAAATTATGAGATAGGGGAGGAAGCTAAAGAAGCAGTGACATGAGAGAACTTTGTCAACATTAGATGTACATATGAGATCGATGATAATCTTGTTAATACAAATAATCTCTAATGATTCCTTATACATTTTTGTGAGTTATGTATCCTCGTGTCAATAGGATTTGAGATTAATTTCTTTCGAAGTTTAGAGTGTAAAAATTTGTCTCTTTCAATAAATATTTAGTCTCATGTCCCAAATAAGAAACTTATTTAAGGAATGGTCCCATTGATCAAAATATTTATCAAGAGGTTCCATTGACAACATAAGGTCCTATATATTGACAACACCATGCGCTATGTTGACAACACCTCATGTTGTCAATGGGACCTCTTGATAAATATTTTGATCAATGGGATCATTCCTTAAATAAGTTCCTTATTTGGGACCTCAAAATAAATTTCCCAATTTCTACTATTTGAATTTGGTTCTTAGTGTAGGTGATGGAATAACATAATAAACTCAAATTGTGAACCCTTGCAAACAGAAAGATTAAACCTCAAAACTGTAAACTAAAGTAAAAAAATTGTTAATTACTGTCAAACGTTTACAGAGGTATCCATAAGTTAGGGTGCCTCTGCAAACTCCATAGTAGAATTTGAACTTTTCCTATATAGTGAGAAGTTAAAACATGTTACCACTTAAAACACTTACGATGGGTTCTCTTACCATCACTTTTCTCATTAAAAAATAGGTCACGATGCTTCTCTTTATCTTCATTATTATTGTTAGACCTTTTTCCTTGCTTTACAAATTTTAATTTTAACTGTATCCTTATTATTTTATTCAAATTAATCTATCTTTCAATTAAAATATCTTTTATTTGGTTATTATGTATTCCTCAAATAATATTAATATCAATATATCATAATAAACTATTTATTCCTTGTACTCCTATCATATATGAGAAAATGTAACGAATCCTCTAAATTTTTTGGTAGTTAATATGGTTAAAAAAAGCCCGTTATCTTTTTACAATTTTTAGTTCTATATATTCCATTCAAAAATATTTTATAAGACACTAGTGCAAAAATACCATTTGCTAGGGAAATAAGAGGAGGCACTTTTTTCAGGGAAAAAAGGATTAACAATAATTTCAAGTGATGTAAATAAGAGGAGGGACTTTTTTAAGGGAAAAAGGATTAACAATAATTTCAAGTGATGTAATTAGGAAGAAGAAAGAGAAGGTGGTGGTGCATGCAAGAGTTCCAGGCATGCATAGGTCCACTGTTATGCCGTGGTGAATATTTTTCCTCGATGGTGGATCGGTTCATGTGGGATGAATTTTTTGTAAGGGTAATATAGGAATTTCACATTTTAATGGCATATAAATTAAAAAATATCACATTTAATCTTTAATGTAGAATCTGGTTGACTAATTTGAAGAAAGTAAGAAAACTAAGTAATTAAATAGGATATAAGTTTCAGTGATTAATACCCCTTAGAGAAAAACTTCTAAGGCATTTTACCCTTTAACTTCAGCAGAATTTAAAGGGTAATATAGGAATTTCACATTTTAATGGCATGTGAATTTTTTGTGGGATGAATTTTTTGTAAGGGTAATATAGGAATTTCACATTTTAATGGCATATAAATTAAAAAATATCACATTTAATCCTTAATGTAGAATCTGGTTGACTAATTTGAAGAAAGTAAGAAAACTAAGTAATTAAATAGGATATAAGTTTCAGTGATTAATACCCCTTAGAGAAAAACTTCTAAGGCATTTTACCCTTTAACTTCAGCAGAATTTAAAGGGTAATATAGGAATTTCACATTTTAATGGCATGTGAATTTTTTGTGGGATGAATTTTTTGTAAGGGTAATATAGGAATTTCACATTTTAATGGCATATAAATTAAAAAATATCACATTTAATCCTTAATGTAGAATCTGGTTGACTAATTTGAAGAAAGTAAGAAAACTAAGTAATTAAATAGGATATAAGTTTCAGTGATTAATACCCCTTAGAGAAAAACTTCTAAGGCATTTTACCCTTTAACTTCAGCAGAATTTAGTCAACAAACATTGACCATTAGGTTTGTTAATGTGGGGTAATTGCCACCCTTTTAAACTTCTAGTGTAAAATTGCTCATTTTTTAAATTTGAAGAGTAAAATTACCCCCTTGAAAACTTCTGGCGTTCTAGGTGTCTAATGTCATAATAGAAAACTTCCTATCATTTTTGTCCTGTAACCTATTTTTCAATGGCCAACTTGATCATAGATATCAACATCACATGACATCTAAATTTAAATTCTAAAAGACGATATTTGGAGTATGTGACATACAAATATGACAAGAAACAAATAGTTGAAAATATAAGTGTAGGGTAGAATATATAGGTTAGAGGAGAAAAAGGAAAAAGTAGGATTCAATTTGATTGATTTGGAATCTTTTTATTTTGAATCAAATTTCATATTGTATAAAGCTACCTATAGCAAGACAGTGAATTCAAAGTTCTTACAATTGAAATCCAAAATGTTAAAAAGAAA
>JANTPZ010143169.1:0-16785 GCA_025593235.1 Vachellia pachyceras
TTGTTAATTAACTAATATTCAGGTCAACCATCTGTTATTTAAGATACATTTTAAACCCTTCTTTCAAACAAAAATATAATCACAGACAGCGAAGGGAAAAAATAAAAAAAATAAATAAATCACATCAGAATCAATTTCAACTTGATCAACTTTGGGAGCTCTTTTTTAACTTCTCTGCTTGCTGTCGCATCTCCTTGGAACTCTTCGGTTTTATCCCACAAAGATTGAATTATCTAGTGATGATCACTTCCTTCACATGATAATTCATATTTATTCATGTTCACACACACATATACATACATAGATATATATATGTATATATTTGTGAATGCTATTAAAAGCCAAGCTTCTCACGTTTCTGCTAAGTCTCACCACGAGTTGCTGCTCTCCAGCTTGAAAATTCGCATTGTTTTAAAATAAATACTGGAACTTCATTATTTATTTGTGTAGTGAATTGACATATATTACATAAAACTCCTATGAGAAACGTTGTCATTTTGTATTTTATTGATGCGATTATTGATTTAATTTTATTTTATAAAAATTGCTCATTTGCTTTTACTTTCCATTGTGCCTTGTAAAGAACTCTGCAGTATAAATCATGGTGGAAGCTCTATAAAATTTGCAGTATAAAAGTTTTATAAAAGAACTTTTATATATGTAATTTAGTATTGATCTATTTCATTATTGTGATTTGTAGTGCTCATAAAAGTCCATAACTATAATAATTAAATAAAGCATTTTGAATGCATGAATCATGAAGGAACGGGATTCAATCGGTTCCTTGGTCAATTATGAAACTGTTGAGTGTGGATGGTCATGGAAAATATCAGATTACTGACTTTTTTTTTTCCCCAGAAAAAGGGTTATTTATTTATTTTGTGGGTGTAAAAAGCACATTTGACGCAGAAGAAAGACAAGTAGACAAGGAACAGTGATAGGGGAGGAGTAGGTGGGACAGTCTTCAACTAACCCGTGAATGGGCTTCATGACATTATTGAGTAGACCGTTAGCCACTGGGCCTCACAGACCCGACCCATATTTTTTGGGGGAAATTAAAAGCTTCATGGCCAAAAGTTTGACGCTTGGACCTCAACAAATATCTATACATAACCAACCAAGTTGGGGTTGGAGTTTCACTGTGAATCAATGTTTTGATTGTTATGTTTACATTTAGAGTTTAATATCACTTTAAAAATCATTGTCTCTCCTGTCTATGGTAGAAAGATATGTGTACTTAGCAAAATATATATGCTAACAAATGTTAGTTTAGTTGGTAAACAATTAATTTATAACTCATAAAGTTATGAATTCAAATTTTACTGATGATGTAATCACTATGTTGATGGATAATCAATAAAGTGATAAACACATGAGCATGACCTAATCCTGATGAATCCATTCGACCCAACTTACTTAAAACTTTTTGTCACAAATATATATAACCAGTGGAGTTAAGTGCAGCGAAATAAGTCAATACCTTACAATACGATGAATTGAAAACTAAGTGCCCATTGGATTAATAATGGGAACTACTTTTTCCAACATGATTTATGGTCTATGAGATAAGTATGTGATAAGAGTTTTATCTTGATTTGTGTTAATGTGCTTTTCTAACTCTATGACAAACATGTCATAAAACTTTGCTGGGAGAGATTCCTAATCCTCTACGTAAATTAAGAGTGAGGTGGGTTAAATGTACCTAATGCTCTACGTAAAAAAAAAATTGATTTATTAAGGTAGGGAAGTAGTCAAAGAGTGAAATAGGATGTGTAAGAAATAAAAGTGATTTAGACATGGGAATCAACAAGAACAACAAAAGACCCTTGATCCGGTGGGTAGGATTTGCTACATGAAATTGCACAAAGCATTTAAAAAACACAGAGAAAGAAGGGTAGGGAAGATTGGTGATCACGCATACAGATATGATGAAGGATTGGACCCTGCGAGAAGATTTGCTGGTGAAGGGGGTAATAATGAAGTGTATTGAGTAAAGGCCAAATATAATTATAACGTGTAATAATAAGGCTACCGTGTGTATTTGAACTCAGTGGGGAGAAATGAGTTTACAGATTCCGAGAAGAATTTACGGATTTCGATATACTTTTTACAAATATCAAGATACTTTTTATAAATTTTAATATACGTTTTGTCATGGTTTGTATGCACTGGAAAAAGATTTTTCCAGACATGCACACTGATTGAGTGCGTTTGGTTACATACAAGCTCATCGTTGTGTGAAGTCTGTGACATGTTTTTGTTAATGACACCGAAATCATAACCAGTACAGCAAACCCTATATCTTATAATTTAATTAATTAATTAATTATTATTATACCCCAGTAAATAATAATTTTTTTGTTTTGCTTGAAATAAATAGATTTTGTAAGATGTTACAATTATAAATTTATTAAACAATGGTGGTTTGATGGATCATTTGGATAATTATTGGGAAATGACTTTCAGCCATAATTCATTTTGTAAAATGATTTTTGTCCATAATGTATTTAGAAAATACAAACTTGTTTGAATAAATGTTGCAAAACTAATTTTAAGTAAAATGCGGTTCAAAAGAAAATGAATCTCATTAAATAATATATACATGTATATTTTATTTTATGTAGTGTGGTAGGAAAATATTAAAGTGATAAAACGTAGTTAGAATGTCTTATATTATGACTTAAGATATCTAGGCCGCGAGTTGAAATGTTCCAGATTGTAATATGTAATTTTCATATTAAGATATATAGGTCGTGATTTAGAGTGTTCCAAATTGCGATTTAAAATGTTCAAATTGCATCTTGAAAAGTTAATATCACGATCTACAACGTCTTTCACCAATAAGAAGTTTTTCTCTCCTTATGTCTATAGTACGTTTTGGTCCAAATCTCTCTCAAACATATCTCCCAAATTTAAAATCCATTCCTCTCCCAAAATGCATTGGAATTTAATTCCATGATATGGTGGAAATGGAAGGATAGAATTCGAATTTAATTCCACGATGTAGTCATATTTGATGTGATGGAATTACAATTTCATGTGGAATTCAATTTTATAAAAACACTCAATTTTAATTCCATAGCCTATGGAATTTATTTGAGTTTTATGGAACCCAAATTTTTTGTTTTCTTTTTTAGTTTATAATTTGGTTAAGTGTAGAATAGTCTTTTTTTTACATTTCAAAAAAACAACATTCGTAAAAAAGACATGGATTCAATCCTCATTTTTTATGGCATACTGAACATAATTTTAAAGCTCATATTAATTTTCATCTTAATCTCTGTTTCAATCTCAATCTCCATTTTTATTTTCATGAAAATCAATTCGGTTTGGTGAGTGAACCGCTCTCCCAAACACGGAAACGGTTTCCGTGCATGGCGGGAGCCATGCGTCCCGTCCCCATCCTTTTCTTTATTAATATTATATATTTTAATATATTATTAATAATTAATATATTTAAAATATATTTATATAATATATTTAATATTTTAAATTTATTCTATTTTATTTATTTTTTATGGATATGGAGATCAGAATTTGATGCTGGGTTTAGATCTTTTGGATCAGTAAGGCAAGCAGAATCATCTTTTATCTTCTGCTTCTAGACAGAAAAATAACATTCCATAAAAAATATGTTTGTTGATGTGCCTGCTCACTCTCATACTGGAGCTTACCCTGTAACACAAATTGGCAGCATGTTAATTCCATTTGACATATGGTTACCCATGGGAGCAAATTTCACAGTTTTAGAGGAAGTGGAAGATATTTAAAGACGCTATTGATGTATGATTAGTCATTGTAGGATTGTATCTCAAGTATTTTTTTTTAATATCTGCTGCTTGCAGGATGGAGAGGCTATACTTTTTTAATCATTATAAATATATTTAAAAATTCAATAATTTTTAATATCTGATCCAAAAGATCTAAACTCAGCATCAAATTCTGATCTCCATATCCATAAAAAATAAATAAAATAGAATAAATTTAAAATATTAAATATATTTATATTTTAATTATATTAATTATTAATAATATATTAAAATATATAATATTAATAAAAAAAGATGGGGACGGGACGCATGGCTCCCGCCATGCACTGAAACCGTTTCCGTTTTTGTTCTACTACGCATGAGTGACATCTGTTAAGGTTCATTTTAGGTATGATACGACAGCGTTGTGGAATGTTGAGCCAAAAAGGGAATTGGCTTACATCTAACCACGCGCACTAACGGCTCGCTGCATGGAAATGGACACTTGTGGTTGTCACTGCAATCGATTCTAGCCCTGTGTTTTGTTGCAGAACATTTAAAGAGTGCCGTTTGTCTAGTTATTTATCAATGTTAATTGATTTTCATCAACCAACACATTTCAGGTTCTTCATTCTTTTTCTGTATAACCTCTCCGTAGTCTATTTTCAATCATGATCTCGTTTCATCTGTTAATCATGGAGGTTATAATGTACGCAGTTTTTGTTTTACTGTCCATGAGGCTGCTGTCCGAAGGACCGAGATTCCTTGATGCGGATTCACTACCCTTTTCCGACAAAGTTTAATGGGGAGCAATATTAGGAGGCAGAGGAATTTAAAGTTAATATTTGAAGCAGAATGAGTACCGTGGCTGGATTTAATAATATTCTTTGTTGCTTGTTCTCTGATTCATGTCATCACTATGGACGGTAGAGACCTGTTAGTGTATTATGGGAATAGTTTGTAGTGGTTAATTTGGAAGACACGTGTGTGATTGAAGACTCTATACTAGAAAATATAATCAAATTGATGGGTTAAAATTGGATACTGAGAAGCAATTCGAAGTTTACGATAATCTAACTTACCATTTTAATTTCGAGATTGATATATCACCACTAGCATTTGGCATTGTTTATTTAGATTTCAATTCTTGTCTTATAAATTCCCGTCCAGTTAATCAATAACGTATGATATGATTATATATTGTCTATGAAGAAGCATAGCTTACGCAAGCATGTTTTATTATTTCAGACACCTCGTACAGTTGGAATTTGGTGTGGAAGAGAAAGATACGGTACATGCATGACACCTTAGTTAGGGCGCAGGCTAGCAATAAGATGGTTCTTGCTCAAAGTTGATAAGAATTTGGATGCAGAACACCAAACAGAGAGCTATGCGGACGCAGTGATGTTAAATACTTAATGATAGAGTTTTGTCATTATTATGATATGATCATGCCCAGTTCGATCCGAATCAGTTTAAACCTTGATAAATCTTTTAAATTAAAATGATGCAAGTTTAAGATATCGGATACTCTATCGAAGAAAATATTGGATTCATAAAGAGGGGTGAGAGATGGTACACCACTTTTGGAGACGGTGAAATGCGCAACCAATGAAGGTAAAAGATTAGATGCACATAAAATGATAAAATTCCAATGAGATAATTCTCCCGCACTTCTCATCTCTACATTTCTCTCTTAATTCTATTACGTTAATATCTTCTTTCATTATTTTTATAACATACATATTAATGTTGATACTTATCAAAGAAAAATATTATTGATAATGACACTTCTACGTTTTAAGGGTTCTTTGAATTAGCATGACTAGATGTAAATTGATTTTTTGCAGACAAAAGTTGGGAGAAAACAATTGGATATCATGATAACCTAACACTATCAGAAAAATGTTATTTAGCGACAGAAAATTTATTACTAAATGGCTATTTTTCGTCGTTAAAATGAGGATTGCTAATATTTTCTGTTACTAAATAGAAATTTTCTGATAGAAAATAGTCATTTAGTAATTAATTTTTTTCGTCTTTAAATGACATTTTTTTAGTAGTATGGTCAGTTTAACAGAAAATTGTTTAGATAATATATTGAAAAAATTAGTTTAAGAAAAATTAAAAATTAGAAAACAGATGTTTAGAAAAGTCTCATTGAGCAAAAGCTATCATGTGAAGGGCTTCAAACTTGGTCTAAAAAGCTTTTAGGGCTTCTTTGAGAACCAATACTAGAACTTAGGTTTGGTTTCAAAACCTAAATTTTATCATAAAATCGAGGTTTTATCCAAGTAAAATTTTTTTCTCAAAAGCTATTTTGGTTACAAAACCTTAGTTTGAAACCTAGGTTTTGAAATCTAGGTTTTCTCTTTCCTACATTTTCCTCTTTCATCTTTCCTAATTTTTCTTTCTTTTTCTTTTCCACTTTCCTCTTTCCTACCCACTTTTTACCTCGGAATCTGTAAAAGCTAATAACTTCCCAAACATAAATCACTTTTCAAAACCTAGATTTTGCCTCGAAATCTGTAAAAGCTATTTTCTAAAATCTATTCTTCAAAATCTAGATTTTACCTTAAAATCTGTAAAAATTATTTTCAACCTCATATCCAAACAAGTTCTTAATGTAATCGGGCCAGCGTTAAAAATGCCCAATTACCAGCTTTTGAAGCCTAAATAAAGTTTCTCTGGCTTGACATGATAAGGATACGGACCACTTTTCCCAAAGCCTTTTGGACATGTGCCCTCTACTAACAACAAACAAGAGAATATTTTCTAAGGAAAGGATTGATATTTGGTCCCAAAAAAGTGAAAAACAGAGAAAATCAATGCTCCGCTTGGGGGTGCAACGTCCAGTTGATTAATTCATAAAGATTAATCAAATTAGATAAATTATTTTAAAGTATTTATATTTATTATCTTTTTTTAAGATAATTTTTCTGACTTATAAATAGATATATATAAATATTATCAAGAAACCATATAATATATGTTATAATCAAATAATTTATTTAGCTTCTTTATTTTTTTAAATCAGTGAACAGGATATTATAATTAAAACTACGGTGGTATATTTCAAAGAAGACAACTATTTGGTCAAAAAAAAAGGAAAGAAAAATGATACAGTTAACTGTTTCAATCCAAAGGTAATCCATTTCACCTACCCAGCCGTTACTCCAGAGTCTAGAAGTTTGGTAAAGGAGTAACGCTCATGTTGCTTTGAGAAGCGGAAAAGGCAATTACTCTAAAATTACATCACTTTAAATTGTTGGCAAAATGAAATGGGAGATCTGATTTTTTTTATTTTGTTTTTAGCAAAATGGGATATCTTATTTAATAATGAAATCAAAGAGGATAATTAAGGAGTAAGATTGAGATTAAAGCAGGCGAAGCATATAAAAAGCATCCAGCCTGGGCGAACTCTCTTCACAAAACTAAGCCTGTTTAGTTAATTACAGTAAATATCCTGGGCGATTAAATAATGTCGCAGATATTTCGGCAATACACGTACGATGACTCCTTCCTAAAGGTGTCCGTGGACAGCAGGCTGGCGAACGAGTACCAGCTCGCTCTCATATTCGCCCGAGACTACGACGGCTCGGATCGGCCCACCAACGGAGTTTTCAACATCTCCTGGGACCAAACCAAAGTCACTCCTTCTTCCATCCTTCAGTTCAGAGAAAGCCTTCCCCGTAACGTTGCCCTCAAAGTCTTCATCTCCATCGGCGATCGCGACGTCAACCACCGCTTCCGCCCCCTCGACGTTCAGTCATGGATCTCCAACGCCACCGGCTCCCTCACAGGCATCATTCGAGACCAACTCTACGCCCTAACCCTACGTCAAATCGAATTCGGACTTGACATCTTCTATGAGCACATCGATGACAGCGTCCAGCCAGACGCATTCGCTCAGTGCATGGGTCAGCTTATCACGAACCTCAAGGCGGCCAAAGTCATAACCGCCGCTTCCATTTCTCCGTCGGCCAGTCTCAACGAAGACTATTACTGTTTATTGAATCAAAGGTTCCCCTACAGCATAAATTGGGTGGATTATCAGTTTCAGAATGAGATAACTTCTGTGGACAGTCCTGCGCTCTTGGAGGAAAAATTCGGTGCTGTTTCCAAGTTTTATCCCAAGAGGAAGCTTCTCGCTGGGTATAGTGCTGAGAACGATGATTGGACCAATCTCTCGCCCATTGTCTTCTTTGCGGTTGGTTCCGAGCTCTTCAAGGGTAAGAAAGTTGCGGGTTTCTCCATTCTCTACCATGATTTTGTGAATCAGACCCCTTCGCAGTCGTCATCGGACTCGCCTCCTTGATTGTGTTTGCACGTGTGGGTGGGTTGATTTATATATATATATATATATATATATGTCTCTGTGTATGTATGCATAGGGCTGAATAAGAACGAACATGTCCCGTTGGTCCTCCACAGGCCCGTAATGGATTAAAGTGACTGTCGTATCCTTAACTTTGCCAGCTTGCCACACGCTATGTGCTGTTAAAGCTGTGGTGATTCATGTAACTAAGAACAAAAATATGGCCTGCAGTGGTGTTATATCTATAAATAAACATATCATTGCACTATTATTAATCTACATGTTTAATTAATTGTTCGGTTCTAAGATCTATTTTAATGCTAAAACTGAACTGCAAAGTGGTTCATCTCTTGGATTCATTTAAATATAGTGCACTGTGAAGCTGCACTTCTTGAAAATTAATTTGCATATACATGTTATAAATAGGATGAAACTTAACAAAGAAAACGTATTTAATTATATACAGTTAACTCCTTGATTGGTTATAAGCAGGCTGAGATAAGTTTTGGCAAGTCCAGGATCAAGCGTGTTCATCTGCACAGATACATTGACATTATTGTGTAAAACATAGGCAATAAGGCTGGTGATGATTTCTTGCCGTAGCATAAATGTTTATTAAGACTTGGAGCCAATGCAGCTGCAAGCCAAATAATATCCAACGACAAAGCCTTCTATTTTGGAACCGAAGTACACACTACTTATCGCACTTCCTACATGCAAGATTCTGTGTTAAAGTTCGTCACTCATATAACACACTCCATCAGACTATATGAGCAATTTAATTTGCGCTAGTCTTTATTCTCTGAACGAGGAGCTCGCCTGTAATCTCATGCAGTCCATCACCCGTTATATTGTTAAATTTTCGTTCCGCATGGCTGTGTTTCGATTTCCAATAGAGTGCAGGCTTGGGCTGTAACATGTGTGAGAGAGATGGCTAATTGTCCTGTTCCGTTGGGTCACAGATGAACATAAGCTCATAAAATATGCACTGCAACCCAATTACCACTAAAGAGCCACTCAGTAATTTTTAGGCCAACTGCTCATTCATTAAATCGGCCATCATCTAAATACAACAGACAAAACCGACTGTTGGATACAGAGGTTCACTGAATTAATATTTGAATACTTAAAAAAAAGGGAATGCATTTACTATCCGAAAGTACTTTAAATAAAATTTTTTAGTATAATGATACCAAAAATGCAGCACACAATCTATTTATTGAGAATAGAATAAATTATTTATGAGTTTGAAAAGAATTTCCAACAGCAATGATGATTGCCTCCAACGACAACAGAAAAGAAGAACAATTCATAATAATGATAACATGGCTTTTGATTTGCAAATTGCAACCGTGGAGTTAAATCAGCAGTACAGAGGAAAAAAGAGAGAGTATATAATAAGAAGCGGTGAGGGTGGATGGAAGGGTAAAAGATGGAATTTGGTGTTGCTTGGCAGGACGGCAATTTTAGAGCTAAAAGATAAGAGCTCCGGAACCGAAAGCCTGAGCGACTGCAACAGTGACGTGTCCATATTTTTTTTTGTTTTTTAAATTTTACAGTCAAATTAAAGTATCACAGTATTCGGCTTTTCCACTTCCAAAAATATTCTCCTTCACACTGTCCTTTCAACACATACACCTACCCAATAACATTTCAATTTTTCTCCTCATATATTGGTAGGAAGAACAAATCAGTATGACGAAATTGCCCCCGTCTCTTTTTGGATTCTTAGACCCGTGAATAATATGGTGTGACTTGTTAGTGTCGATTGTGAAGTCTGTTACATCATCCACCCATGGATGATTGGATGTATCATGTATCGTACGTACATGTTTCGATATTAAATTGTGTGTAATGTGTGTGACTCTCGTCTCTGTCAAATTTCTTATTCTAAGGCATCGTATTGCATCCGTTATGATCTGAGCATCAATAGCCCATGATGACCCACGCCCACTTTATTTTATTTTTCGGAGTAATAACGCAAGGGTCCATAAGAATTACACAATTCCTATTTTCAAGCACAGCCAGCTTTTTTTAGTGTATATTATTGTTAAGGGCGCACTATTTATAAAACTCTAAAAATATAAACTTGTGAATTATATAGGGAAATTTATTGGGAGGTCAAAGATAAGGAACTTATTTAATGAATGGTCCTAATTTTAAAAATATTTATCAAAAGGCCCCATTAACAACATGAGTTGTTGTCAATACAACGCCTGATGTTATCAATGTATAAGACATCATGTTGTCAATGGGACTTTTTGATAAATATTTTTAAAATTGGAACCATTCATTAAATAAGTTCCTTATTTGAGACCTCCCAATAAATTTCCCTTATATAAATTCCCTCCCTATCATAACCCGTTTATATCACGTGTCTGTGTGTTGTGGGCGGGTGTGTCTATACCATAATTATATTACATACAGAACAAAACCAAAAAGAATATATATATATATATATATAGAGTACGTACGTTCATGTATGGTTATTGGCAGTTTAGATCTCACGCTGGCTCATCCGAAACCAAAATCAAACCAACCCCTGCGGATGTACTTCTTCTTCTTGTTCTTTTTATTGTTGCTTCCGTTACGTTGGGTATGAGGTTTATGACGACTCTGCCCTCGGGTCACGTGTGCTTCTCACAGAAATGCATGCGTGTGTGTGTGTGTGTAATATGACTCGGGGCCTTTTTTGCACCAAAGCGCCCTCCGAGTGAAGAGAACGGGCAACGTTTAATGAAAAGGAGTGTCAGCTCTTGATTGCACCCCACCAACTATAACACACATACACTTAGCTTTAATGGACAAATTAAATGTGATTTTTATGCATCGTTGTTAATATATAAAAACATGATAGTTTCCATGATTCAATGTCACATGATCGAATCCTTAAATCTCACAGCTCCATGATTCTCTATGCCTACGCGTTGTTTATTTATGCATCCAAAGTAAGGATGTGTACGTTTTGACAGTGACGCAAGTGGCCGGTTCAAGGAAAGAAGATCAGGATAATTGGAAAGCACAGAGAAAGAAGGTATTCATGTGTGAATGTCAGAGGAAGGGGTCAATGCTACTCCATCCGCACATGGATCTCAAAGCATGAAATATTGTGAGGCATACGCATGTATTATTTAAGAGTGTGCCCCACGCTCCTTCTATACACTTACAACGGCCCTTTTCTCATTAGTAGTACTGTTGATCTTGAACTACTAGCTTCAACAATGCCCATAAAATTTTAATGCCCCCATCACATTCAAAAGATGTTACAACTGATAATTAAAAAATCAACGTTGACTGTTAACATGTTTAAATGGCTAAGGTAATATTACTCGTTTGATACTTGTGGAGTGCGATATTAAACAAAAAAAAAATTAAATGAACATTGTTATTGACTAAAATCTTTTAGAATAAATTTACATTTTAAACATTTCCATTATAACTCACGAGCCTCCCGTATTCTTTCAAGAAGGTTCAAACTCACAACCCATATATTTAGTCACAGAATACATATATATACCATACCATGTGTAGATGCTATTATACCCGCCATTTTCTTCCCGTGTTGTCACCACCGCGCGCCTTCATTATCTAATATTTGCACATCAAACGCCAATTTATACAATAATAAATGATGCCCCATTGTCTTGCATAATTGTGACCATCACTTAAATTTGTTTCATCTTGCATTAAATCTGTGTAATAGGCGCGCCATGAATGTTTGAGAGTGTGTGTGTGTGTATCCTTTTTTAAAAATATATATAAGGTTAAGAATATTTTCGGCTGATACCTGAGTACGGCCAAAAATAATCTCCATCGAGGCCGTTGATTGTTTTTTTATTCTTTCTTTCTTTTCTTTACAAAGAGCGGAGTCCTTAATTGATATTCACGAAAGTCCCATTCAAGTGATAATAATAATTGTTCTTTCCACGCTCCTTCAATTTTTTTAGCACGATCCACTCTTATGAAAAATATTCATTGTGCCGAGAATAAGGAAAACATCATTTCATCAATGTTCATCGGTCAACTACAGGAATAGGAAAAACATGGTAGAATATAGAGACGAAATTGATACAAAAAACGTCAGGGACAAAGAGCTAGGTAAACTAAATATGGAAAAAATAGTTATCGTTTTTATCGAAACATGAATAAATGTGCGGTAAACAAAAGGAGTACAATAATTTCTTTTTACCTTTTCCGTAAACTACAACTCATTTATAGATTACCCATTAAAATGATTTTTACATCCACCATATGGAATTTTTCTTTTTGAATAAAAAGATTTTTACATCCACAATGGAATTTGAAGTCATACTTTCATACAAGATCATGGGATTGTTTGTTTTTTTTTTTGCAAGAACAAGAAAGTACGTCTCTCTGGAGGACATTATAAGATCGATGAAGGAATTGGCAAGAAACAAGAATTCGCACGTAAGACCATTTTATAGTATGATTATACTCAGTGGCGGAGTCAGGACCCTGAACCAGTGGGGGCAATTTTTTATTTTCAAACAATGACAACAAGTTTACAAGTGTAAATAATTTGAGTGGGTTCAAATATTAAAAATCAGTGGGTGCAAAATAAAAATCTAACAAGTATTTACATATACCCCGAAAAATTGAGGGGGGCAATTGCCCACCCTCACCCCAACGTGGCTCCGCCACTGATTATACTTACATCAAGTTTATTATATTCATTATGTCAAAGTTCTCTAATTACATTTTAATGTGTATCTTATTTTTGTCATTTGAGTTTATAGTTTGAACCATAGTATCTCAACAACACGATACATACCTAAATGTTATTGAAAAACTTGATACATTAAATATCAATTTTCTTCAAACATGTGTAGCAATGATTATTCGAGATTGTTTGTTAACTAATTTATTCGTTAATAATATTTTAGCCGAGATTAATAGAAGACATAATGGTTAATTAGGATCGATGCTGGCAATTCTTGCATGGTCATGATTAAGGATCTATTAGAATAAATATGAAAAGTATGTTAAAGTGGGGAAATGAAGAAAAATAAATATACGAAATTATGAAAACCTTACAAGCATGTGCCATCTAGCATCTCTCTTTATCAAGTGGGGGCAACTTTATCACCACACTCAAGCCCCACCTTCTCATCAGCCTCTACTCCTTTTCTTTTCTTAGCCATCAACCTTCTATTTCCCCCTTTTTTTTCATCAATCTTCTTCATAGATATATTTAACCTTAAGTATGCTACTCATTCACTTTGATAATATATATATATATATATATAATGAATTGGCCATAGAGATATTTGTTGGCGATATTGGTGGGATTGGTTATTTGAAGAGTACAAGAAGAAGAAATGGAGAAGATGAAAAAGGAAAGTTGTGCACAATGTCTCCAAGGCGTGGGCAACATTTTCCTTTAAGCTTAATTCACCTCACCTATTCCTATATTATAGGGTGTAAGTTGGGTTAACCGGTGAATTTCCTGCAGAATACAATAGAGACCCTTGAGTATGGATTGCACTCTCTACACTCAAGCCAAGACAACAAAGGCTTTTACAAAGTGATAATTTGTCTTTTTCTAAGTGTGTACTCAAAGAGAAAGACAATGAGTTTGATCTAGTTGTGAGAAAATTGTGTGTAGAATTGTATGTCTGAATGGGGGGATAGGGAGGGTATTTATAAAGGATGGAAAGATGTCTTAAAGTGGTACCTTTTGGAAATAATATCCTTTCAATTAAAAGTCACAACCATACCACTTCAAAAGTCACAACCATAATGACTTTTCCAATGAAGAGTTGCACATTTATGGTATGTAGGGATACATGACTTTAGAATTACAGCCCCTATACACCTCTTTAAATAAACTAATTAATTTATAAATTGATTAATTCACAAAGACACAACTTTATAAAAAATCACATCTCTTCTTCTGAAAAATTACATCTTTTCATTTTTAAAAAATAGTCCAATAATATTTGCAGTAGCTTTTAATGCACTGAATAGGCAATACTGAATCCTGGGGATATCTATAACTTTTATTTTGCACCAAAAGCAAAACTAAATGAAACTATTCACCGGAAGGATTCAGACTACTTAAATGAATGGCAAATAAAGAATCATCAAGCAGCTTGTTGCAGGAAGGACTGAAATTATTAATATGGTGTTATCTCTCGTGTACACACAACCTTTCATATGTAGTAAAGCCATATTTTTTTCCTTTCCTTTTGTACTCTTTTGTTGTCTCTGGTCCTCTTGCATTTTGAAAATGACCCTTTTTAATATGTTTTTTTATTATTGTTATTCTTTTACTCTCTGTTTTGAAGTATGCAACAAATTATGCAGCGGCCCCCTTTTGTTATGCTATTGGGGGGCCTGCTGCCTCAATTCCTTATTCCCGGCTTAAATTTTTAATTTAAGTAAACATACAACATGTTTGAAAAAACTTTTTTTTAATAGTGCACGAAAGTTAAGATAAAAGGCACCTCGATATCCGTAAAAGCATTTCGGAATCCGTAAACTAATTTTTTCTAACGGATTCATAAACATGCACTAGATGCCAGGCACTTACAATTAATTCCGCCATTCCAGCTGTTACTAAATGGAAAATAAAAATCATTCATCACAGTTGTTACTTATTTACGACTACATATCTATTGATTAACGATGCAAGGTATTGACATAAAATAATTTATTTATTGCTGTTAGTTAAAGTTACATGTTTTCTGCCCATTTTTAAAGTTATATTCTTTAAATTATTTTTAAAAAATAGTTTTTCTTGAACTTTTTTAGCTGTTTCACAGCAATTAATAAAAATAAGGATCGCCATAAATAATTGAAGTTGAAGTGAAGACAGCGAGAGAAAAACGTAGGATTAGGAATTGGGAGACGCTACTTTGAGTTCAAAGTTTTTTAAAAGGAGGAAAGATATCAGGTCAGGCCACTATTCTGTTCGGCGTTCGTCCTTTTTATAACGGTCGGATAATTCGAGTAACGGAACATTTTGACGCCGTTATCGTCCCACTTCATTTTTCGTTTCTTCTTTTTTTCTGAACGCTTTCGTTTCTAACTTAAAATCTGTTGTTTCTATTTTTTTAAAAAAATAATATTTTCACTTTTCTTCAACCTGTCTATCTACTATCTAGCTACTAACTCCAAAGATAATATAGAACAGTCTCCCTTCATATCTTTCTCCTTCACACACACGCTCTTTCCCCGTGATATTGAATAATATTATACAAATTTCAAAATCCTCTCACCGGTCTCTGACTTGACGATTTCTCCCTTACAAATTCTATAATCGCTGCCATTTTCTGTCTGAAAATTACTTGTGAAGTATTGAACACTAGAAGTTGCTTTCGACGCTGGCAGTTTTGATTCACTGTGAGTTCAGATTTTAATTCCATTGTGTTTTCAGTCTCCCTATTCCTGCTTTCATTTACTAGTTTTGGATCCAGACGATTTTACATTTTGATCGATCGTTATTTTACTTCCATATTTCATCATATTCTTATTGAAAAATGATGGATCACCAGGTGTTTTGATTTGTAAAAGAAGTCACTGATAGAAATTTTCTTCTTTAATTCTATTTAGTGTGCTTTGAGTTGTTCTAAAACGAAAGGTCCGTGAGATTGGAAGTTACAGTGCGATGGAGCAGAAAAGAGGAGGATTGGTACCACTGTCTACGTCGCAGACTCCACGCTCGAATGATAGGCCAGCGCGAGATCTGCGATCTGCAGATTCTAATCCTAATTCAAGTAGTCATAAGTATGATAAAGACAAGGGCGTCAATGTGCAGGTCCTTGTTCGGTGTAGGTGAGTCAAAATCAAAGTTGAGTTGACTGAGCTTATTTTTCTCCCTCGTAAACTTGGGTGATTAATTTTGTAACTGCAGGCCACTGAGTGAGGACGAAATGAGGCTACGTACACCGTCTGTGATCTCATGTAACGAGGGTAGAAGGGAAGTTTCAGCAGTGCAGAACATTGCCAACAAGCAGATCGATAGAACCTTTGCTTTTGACAAGGTTTTGAGTTTTTATTTTCTTTGACCTCTTCCATTGTTTGCCATCTTTTACCCTGCCGCGTGTGAGAATAATTGAATCGGAAATATATAATCTTGCCTTTTTCATGGCTGCTATCTGCAAAATTGAAGAAACTTTTCTCATTTAAGCGAATAAATGAATGGCAACTCAGTTAGAGAGAATTTTGTGAATTCTCATTCATTCATATTTTTAAGACTTAACATTGAAGAATTGAATTTGAAGACCTTTCATTTTCTATTCACTTTCTTACTGGTTCTTATAAAGCAAAATAACAAAGAATTTACTTATTTTTCTGTTATGTAACTTCGGTTGCCCAATGCCATTATCACTATTTTTTTTTTGAATTAATTATCATCATTTGGTTTATTTGATCCAGGTATTTGGTCCTGCGTCTCAGCAGAAAGAACTGTATGATCAGGCAGTGTCTCCTATTGTATATGAAGTGCTCGAGGGCTATAATTGCACAATTTTTGCATATGGGCAGACAGGAACAGGGAAGACATATACAATGGAAGGGGGTGCAAGAAAGAAGGTTATGAAGTTTATTTTCACGTTGTCTACTCCTTATGTAGTTTTCTATTTGCTTCTGTACTAAGTCCATTTAATTATATTCTTATTTCCACAGAATGGAGAATTTCCAAATGATGCTGGTGTCATCCCAAGAGCCGTTAAACAGATTTTTGACATATTAGAA